>JAHPZR010010053.1:12500-16902 GCA_019787425.1 Platygyra sinensis
TTCAAGAATTTGCAAGATTGGTGCTCTTCTGCATACGATGGAGAATGGGCGAAACGTAAACTGGGAAATATAGAATCCGAGACAGGGTAGCGCGATAGGGAGGTTTTCTACCGCCTGTCGTGATTTTGAGACCAGCTTTAATGTGGTTCACACAAGCGACATAAGGACATAAACGAGATTTCGACATCACCCAGTCACTCAATCCCAGAATGCCCAGTGGCACATTTAGCCTCAACGAGGTCCCTCCAGATCACTCTTTCTTGGGCTAGTCTTGAGCCCCTCTCCTAACCATGTCTTCCGCTATCGTTCTCCTTCATGTTGTTCTTGGGTGCGCCTTTTCCTTGGAATAACCTACGCCACACAATAACCACATTCAATTATATTAATTTCTTTCAGCTTTGGCTCGAAATATCGATCGAATCGCACGGGCATTATCTACAACAACGAAATGGACGACTTTTCAACTCCCGGTGTAAAGAACGCTTACGGAGTGGAACCTTCCGAGTCAAACATGATTCAGCCTGGCAAAAGGCCCCAATCTTCGACTGCGCCGTCGATATTTGTGGACAAGAATGGAGTAGCCCGTTTGGTTATCGGAGCCTCTGGTGGGACGAAAATTACCACCGCCATTTCTTTGGTAAGACATTTTGTCTCACACACTCTGTAGTGGAAATGTTGTAGCTACGTTTTTAGAGCAAACGATCACACCATTTGTCATGCATGAAGGTCTCCACGGATGAGCGTTGCCCATCTGGTGAAGCAGTCCTGCTGGGAGAAGACAATGAGGGCGAGGAGTTGCCCCTTTCTGTTGGGATGGCATCGGGGCACTCCCTTTGGAAATGTTAAGAAATGTGGTGTTTCATGGTGCTCTTTGTAATGTAATGTCAATGTCAATGTAAAAGTGTTTACCCACGGAGCACCAATGAATTCACAAGAACTGGTTTCAGAAATATCCGTGCATTCCAGGATCGAATTGGAATTTGGAAATGTCGGTCTTTAAGTAGAGAGGAAAACCGGAGTAACCGGAGAATAACCTCTCTGAGCAGAGTAGAGAACCAGCAACACTGACTCAACCCACATATGACGCCGGGTCCAGGAATCGAACCCGGGATACATTAGTAGGAGGCGAGCGCTCTCACCACTGCGCCATCCCTACTGCCCCTACTACGCTATAACTGCTCTCCTCTCAGAAGTTTCCCTCGCGTTGAAATGCGTCTTAGGCCACTTGATAAATCGTAGTCATGTCTTGGCAAACGGTGCTGGTAATACTTGCATGCAACACAATCAAGAAACCAGGAATTGATTTATTCATTTAAGCTCTCCTCTAGCTTTATGATTTCGAGGTTTACTTCAGACTCTTCCAAAAAAGGCTGCTTCGAGATTCAGTGTCAACTCAGATCAAGATTTCCCTTGAGTAAATCTGCGTTTTCTGTCTAAAGACAGAGATCTGGGAAAAGCACGTAAGCAAATATAAGCGATTTCTGAACCAATCAATTCTTAGAAAAAGTATTAGAAACTGAGAACTCTTCCAAGCAAGGCAAGCCAGCGCTTTGCTTCTGGACGGCTTTCCCTTGGAGTGTTCATACAAAGTATAAAGCGTTTTTACTTTTCCAGGTGACGATGAATTACCTTTGGTTCAACCGAACTCTACCGCAAGCCGTAGTCGACCCCAGGCTTCATCATCAGTTACTTCCGATGTACATTCGGATCGACAAAGATTACCAAATGCCCCTCGCCATCCAAGAAGGCCTACAGAGGCTTGGACACCAGGTCAGGAATATAAGCGGTTATGCAGTCGTCCAGGCTGTAGCCAGAAATGAGGATGGAACACTGACAGGCAAATCCGACCCCAGGAAGAGTGGCTGGGCCGCTGGATACTGACGAGCACATGAATACTGTCACGTGACTGTAGAAAAGCGGGTGGTTTTCATGTATACACTGCATGGCATTTCAAACGTTCGATTCATACGCCTGACCGGCTTTTTAGTTACTCGCTGCGATTTTTGCAAAAGATAATGTAGATTTTTAGAAGTCAAGTTACAATCAAAAACGATTTTTTTTCTCGTAGCTATCAGGTAATGTAGGATTTAAGAGATGGGAGGGTATGGTGTACCTGCCTGATTGCAACTCTTGTCCCTGGAATATTAGCTCTGCTTGTCAAAGCGCTGGACATTTAATCTGACCAAAACTATTTTGAGTAATACTTGCATTTAGTGGAAGAGGAGTACTCGAGAGGTGAACATTTTGGCCTCTTGGCTTCCTTTTTGCCTGTCAGCATTAAGGTTTTTTTATGTCCCCTCAATCCCACCCCTCGTCTGAGTCCCCGTTGTGATTACTAATATAGAGATCTTTTTAACGTTAACATTTTCTCTTCATTATCACACCATACAGCACGGAGAAGGCATCATGTTAGATGCAAATTGTCTCGAAACGTTTAAGGAAGGAATAGAGCGCTTTCATGTGACGTCTTCAAATTCTTAAATCCAGATTTAGGGAGCCACCAAAATGTTTATCCTCATCAAGCATAAGAGGCACTAAGGGTATATCTGTTTCAAACTTTCCAGCTCTGTAGCGCCCTTCGTTTGGAACCAGCATATCTTTTGAATTTCGAAGTTATGGCGCTGCGTGACATAAAGCAACGTGCGCGTTTGTAAATAGGCCTCATCACGGTTTTCGACGCCATCTTGACGGGTAGGCAAAGCGGTCAGAAATTACAGTGTTTGTATGGGAATCCGATAGCAAATAACGTCTTCCAAAATTTAATTTTTCACAATTTGTGAATCAAAACGTTAAAATACTAGGTAGAAGATTGTATGCACCAAGTTTGAAGGATGTAGCTTTCCTATAAGTCACTGAACTAATTTTTTTGAATTTTCCATACATTTGTCTGTAAATTGTTTTCCCGCGAACTGCGTCTAGTCTAGACGTTTGTCTACCCAGCCAAATTTACAGACAAATGTATGGAAAATTAGAAAAATTAACTGAGCGTCTTCTAGCCAAGCTACATCCTTCAAACTTGGTGAATACAATCTTCTACCTAGTATTTTAACGTTGCGATTCAGAAATTGTGAAAAATTCAATTTTGGAAGAAGTTATTTGCTATCGGATTCCCTTACAAACACTGTAATTTCTGACCGCTTTGCCTACCCGTCAAGATGGCGTCGAAACCGGTAAGCCCTATTTCCGCGGGACATTTTGACGAATATCTCAACTTCTGGGACAACACACACATCTTAGGCCCTGTTTACAAGCATAAGATGAAATATTGACTCCGCCCTTATAAAACATTGATTATAAAACATTTATTTTTTTACTAATTTTTGAAAGAGCATTGAAGGCATAAGTTATTAAAGCAGTAGATTATCAACATCATACATTCGGTTTAAATGATGCGCAAGTCCCTCGGGGGACGGGGGTGTTCTCCCATATATGGGCTTTCTGCTGTGTTCCTGGTGTGCTCCTTAGAAAGGGTAGCTAAATTGTATTATCTTATTGTAGTGTGAAAACGCCACATTATTAATATGACTGTCGTTCATATACATCCGATGTTACAGAAAAGGAATAACGTTTTCCTTTTCATGCTACTTATAATTTTGTTTTTTCCTTGAATAAGGTGTCATTTTTCGGGTTTGGGTCTTAAAAGAGTATCAGTTTTCCCTTTCTTAGTCCTTAAATAGGGTATCCAAAGTTCGTATCCCCGCCCTCCCCGGGTGCACAAAGTCGCGTCAATCAATATAAAACGGACAGATGAACATATGTTTCATTTTTTTTTTTTAATATTCGATCAACATAAAAAAAGTTTCAGTAGTTGTACATCTAGGCGATTAAAAATACTGTGGAAACGTGCCATTCATGGGTATTGTCTTCTTGAGTACGGGCATAAGATAAACTGGAGCCATCGGGTCACGCGTCGAGATCTCGAGACGAAATACGTGACTGTTTTGGAGTCTGCTGTTGAGCCGTGTTTATTAACATTTCCGCTTTCATGAACGAAAATTTGACATTTTCTCCTCGCTTAGTCTTCGTATTTTCAGACGAAAGAATATATAGAAAGGCCCAAATACCCTACTTCATAGGCCATTTTCGAGTTGCATTTTATAGCTGTTTCAAGGCGAGTTTTTATTTGAAACCATCTGAAAACATATTTTTAAAACCCATTTTACCTCAGTTTTAGGAAGGACAAACTTATTTTAATGTGAATTTAACTTTTTCCCCGTGATTCCGATCAGAAACAGAGATACAACACAACTTGGAGCTGGCCTCTTTTCACCGAGAGCTAATTAATCAAGCCAGCAAAGTTTACTGATTTCAAAATCTTTTAGTTTATTCACAATTTCTACAAGCTTATATAACATTCAGGTAATTATGTTGTCACGAAATTGCTAATCTTACAGAGAATATA
>JAHPZR010010054.1:0-5000 GCA_019787425.1 Platygyra sinensis
AATCTGATTGGTTCGCTATCTCTGGCTAATGAGCATTAGTAAATTCTCAGCTCCGACTATTGCATTTCTAGCCTTTTGATTGGCTAAAAAACTCCGACTATGAGCCAATAGTCGGAGTTTTACGTCATATGGAAAATAGTGCGCCAAGTTTAAAATTTTTCGCTTTGTAAAATTGTGGAAATAAAAATCGGCGGCAAAACCCGGTTTGAGAATTTACTAAAACAATTATTCCATTCGCCCTTGTTGGATATGAAGTGACTATAACCAACTCGCGCTACGCGCTCGTTGGTTATTTTATCACTTCATATCCAACGCGGGCTAATGGAATAATTGTTATTTATTCACCCTCTACCGAGTGAATAATGCGTAAGCCAAACAAAAATAAAGCATACTTTTGAATAAAGCATACTTTTGATTCACACTGATTTGAACGGTGTTTAAGGACCATTATTCTAGACTGTCACGAGGTTTTTTCGAAGATTAACTATAGATTTTCCATGTTCAAAGATTCTGTAAATAGTTTCGCGAATTCGCTTATGCTTTGTACAGCTTGCACGTTTTCCACGCATGAATTGAGAGGTCAATTACATCGATTTTTAATGGTTTCCTTCTGAAATGTTGTCGAGATCACTTCCTGTGTATATACTAAAACAATTATTCTTCTCAATCTCGGTGAATAGTGGCAGAATATTTACCTCGATTTCAACGAATAATTGTTAAATATCGCCCTTCCAGGGTGAGGCTAACCCAGCATTATTTAATCCTTAAAACTAACATGGGTAATAACTTGTAAAAAGAGTCTGGGACAACAACGAACCATATCAGAAATGTCTTTGTCCATCCACTGTCACAGCTGCTAACATTACTAACTTGAACACTAGATTAGGTTAGTAGATCATTACATCATGTTTTGCTCGGATGCTAGTGCCCAGCTCCCTGTCAGACTCGTTCCCATGCCCCAGAATATGCAAAATGGCCAACAATGGCCTATTCTGCTCGGATAAGGGAAGTTCAGTTATGAAAATGGGCGTTAAAACTTGTGCCTTACCAGTAAAATTAAAACCATTTTCAATACCTTTTTAATAAGAATAATAAGAAAAATACAAATCCGTTTACTGATAAACATCTAACAATTCCAATTTTGTCAAGTAGGTGCAGTTGCAGAGAGTTGTGGACCGTGCACAGAAGTGAAAGTCACCTTATCACCCCTTGGGCAGTTTGTTGCTCCATTTTAGACCATGAGATGATAGTCTTGGGAATTTTTTAATATCAATGGATCAAAGAACAAATTCATAGAGAATATCACGTGGTCTGCAACGGATAGTAACAAACTGCCCAAGCTAAACAGTTCTTTTGTATATGGTCACACTATGGTACTGCTTATTTTCGATAAGCAAGAAGTAAATTAGACAACCGCCAACTCTTCATTCAAATTGTAAGGGGTCTGTACATATTAAAACTGGTTTGTCATCAAAGGGCACTGGTGTACCTAGATATCTGCAACTTGAGCCATTTCATTCAAAGCACCTCCTTTCTTACTCACTAAAGTATCAAACTTGTCAAATTCGTCAACCTCCCCATCCTTCAAAACCAAAATCATGTCACAGTCTTTAATGGTGCTTAAACGATGAGCTATAGTGATGACTGTGGAGTCCTTTAGTTTCTCACGCACTACGTTCCAGATTGTTTGTTCTGTTTCTGGATCCACATGTGCAGTGGGCTCATCCAAGATGACGATCTTGTTTTGCTGTAACAGCACTCGAGCCAAACAAATTAACTGTCGCTCTCCTACACTGACATTTTCTCCATGTTCCATCAGCTCGTGATTTAGCTGTCCATCTAGACTTTCTACTAACTCTTTCAGTTGCACATCCTCTAATGCTTGCCACAAATCTGCATCTTGCAACTGATCCAAGAGATCGAGATTTTTTCTTAGCGATCCACTAAACAGGACAGGGCTTTGGCCAAGAACGGATATACATCGTCGAGCCTCTTGGAGATTGATCTGTTTTATTGGAATATCATCCACCAGTATGTCTCCATCAGCATCAGGCATGCGCATGAGCGCTGCCACAAAAGATGACTTCCCTGCACCTGTGCGGCCTGCAACACCAATCTTTGTTCCTCCTTTGATGTTAAGATTGATTTTCTTCAGTACTTGAGGTCCCCCAGGATAGTACGTCAGCGATACATCTTTAAACGTTATATTTCCTTCCTGTGGCCAGTGTTCCGGGGGAAGTCTTTGGACTTTGTATCCAGGCTCTGAGTCAAGTTTGGTGTACGTGATAACTCGTTCAACGGAGGTCATGAACTTCTCCACATCCGAAGTTTTCCTGACAGCGTATTGAGTATTTGTCGCAGTTTGGATGACATAAACAAGCGCAAGTCCTGCCCAAGCTGATTAAAAAAGAAGACAAAAGTAGAGATTATTCAGCGAGAAGTTGTTTTATGATGCCGGTATTTTTCAAGATTTAGGAATGCAAATACCTTTCTGCATGATACATTTGTGCCAAATAAACTTTTTTTGTACTACATTATCATTCGATGTGGTTTTTATTTTTTTTTTGGATTGGTTCAGGTATCTTTATGTCACCTGTAGATAACGCCCGGTTTAAACGTCACACTGACTTTACATTTGCCGAATCAAATTCCTTATTGTTGGAGTTGGACGTGGAATTTATTCTGCGACCCCGATTTAAATTTCGCAGCAAGGCCAAGTTGTTGAAATTACTTTGCATGAAACCACCAACATTCCCGCCGCCTGGTTAGTTCAGTTGGTAGAGCGTCAGACTGCTGTGCTGGTGGTCGAGGGTTCCAGCCCCAGACCAGACCAACACTAAGGAACTTAAAATAACTGAGGAGAATGTGCTACCTTTCTTATTATATCTTGACTGTCAAACAACGTTTCGCTCCAGTCATTTCTTCAATGGCGTTCCGCTAAGTTTGTAAGTCGGGAACCTCTGTACCTGGCATCTGTCTGGTAGATTTGAACCACAAAAAGCGATTTTGCGAAGTTCCTATGCAAACTGTACCTTGGTGGCTCGAACGAATATTCTGTAAGCCGCCATCGATCGAGGGGTCTCTGGTGATATAATCTATTGTTAGAAACTGTGCGCGACGCTATTTGCATTTTCCTCGCATAGCCATGTGGCAAAATTCTTTGCACCGGGTAGGGGTGGCGATTTTTGTTAGCTGAGCGTCTGCCAAAAACACAAAAAAGGATTGTAATCTCAGTACTGGTTCTTTAGAATTACTTTTTTTTTATATTTATTTCATACTATTGACCATGCAACGAAAATGTTGGCTTGTTTACTTTTCCTCAAACCAAATAAAGAAACGAAAGTTCTTTTTCTCACTGACTTCGACACGTAAGCAAACATTAATACAAACTACGGAAAACACGGTGGAAAAAGAGGCTGTGATAATTGCCAACAAACAAGCACCTGTAACACAAAAGCAAAAAAACAACAGATCACATTGATGAAGAGTTACACTTAGAAATTTTCTGAGACTTTGAAGCTTCCACAATTATTTTTTTTCTTTTGCACAAACGTAGACCAAACAGTCGGTCACTTATTCGTATCGTGCCCTATCGCTAGTTCTTTCTAGTCGGATTTTATTAAATGGTATCATTCTGTTTCTAAAAAGACCCTTAGCCTTTCCAAGAATGAAATTATTTACGGAGTTCTCACGAATTGGTCTTCCTGTTCAACCCTAAACCACCGAATTCTCATAGGTAAATACTTCCTCTATTGCAAATCATTAAATAGCGTTAAATTTCAGTTCGCAGATTTCTTAAATCTTGTATATGACAAAATTGAAATTGAACGTGTGTGCAAAAATGCCTGCGAAATTAGTAGACGATCCATTGGTGTTGTCCTAGAGAGCTAGCTGTCTACGAGGCATACACTAACAGTAATAATGTCACGGACGATCTCCAGGAACTCCGAGATAACATCGAAGACATCCGAGTGATTCGATCTGGCGGTCACTACCGCGGCAAATGTAGGTGTTGTACCTTCCATCCCGCGCCGGACCGATCAGCAGTAGCATCTCTACAATGTGCCAGCCCAGACACCATCTGATTACTATAAGAGGGCAGTTGCTATTCCCCTTCTAGACCACCTACAATCAGAGATGAAAACATACTTCAATCCTACTAATGATGCTGTCTTGTCCAGCCTCTTTAATCTTCTTTCTCAGCTGGTAGCCGTCGGAGACAGAAATCCTGACATTGACGCAGCGCTGGAGATTTATGAGAACAACCTTCCTTCTCCTCATGTGGTTGTTGAGCTCTTGCGATTAAAGAGAAAGTGGTGCAGCATTGAGGATGCCGACCTTCCCACCTGTGCAGTTCAGACACTCACAGCATGCGATCGAGAGTTCTTTCCTAACATCCACACCTTGATCCGTATTTTGTGCACATTGCCGATGACGTCAACTGAATGTGAGCGTTCATTCAGTGCACTAAGAAGGTTAAAAACATGCCTGAGGTCGACCATGTCAAGCGAGCGAGAGGCTGCGCTGGCGTTGATGAACATCAATTACCATCAATTATTCGACTTAAGTGTATACATGTTTGAAATGTGGGTTAATTTCGTACAAAATGTCCTTGCGTCTTTGAAGAAGATGGGGATACGCCATGTTAGAAATCAGGACGAAGTGTGGCTTGGTGCGAGCGTCATTGCTTTCTCAGAAAGATGGAAAACGAAACAGACGGTTGTCCAGGCCCGAAAAGTGATGGGAATAGCAATAGCATTTTTTCTTGGACAATTCCGTCCAAGGGATAAAGGCGCCATAAGGTTAACCCTAGATAAAGCACTAATCCATGAGACCAGGCCAGACAAGAAACTCCGTGCCCTACTGTTTGCTATAGTGTGTGGATTCTTTAACGTCTAACCAGCTGCAGATATAATAAGAAAGGTAGCACATTCTCCTCAGTTATTTTAAGTTCCTTAGTGTTGGTCTGGTCTGGGGCTGGAACCCTCGACCACCAGCAC
>JAHPZR010010054.1:10000-25000 GCA_019787425.1 Platygyra sinensis
GATGAGGGGGGAGTGTGGGGAGAAAAAATATTCATGCCAGGGAGGATGACTGAAAAAAATGCGCAAAGACGAAGTGAAAAAAAAAATCCAGCAGAGTGATGAATTACATTGTCGGGCTTACAAACTGTACCCACCTGACTCATGTAGTTTAAGGCCTGGGTCAAAGGCTTTTACTGGTGAAAATAATCTATTAATTATATTTCTAAAAGTATAAATGGCAATGGAACCAGATTTAGCACACAGTAAGATTTTAACGTCCTGAAAATTTCAAAAGAGAATTGGTACTTCTGACAGGTCACGTGAAATGTCACGTGAGGCTTAGCGGAAAATAGCCGTTATTTGAGGAATTGGTAGCGGTTTTTAGTAACATCATCCAGCAAACGCGCGTTTTAGATGCAGGGCAATTATTTTCATCCTCTCACGTTTGAAATGCCCGTCCCTCTTTTCGCAGCAAAAAATTATAGGGTGAAAGGTGTTTTTTTTAAACAAAATTCGACGGCTTTTGATCATTTATATCTGCTAAAAATGAAAACACAGCAAGGCAGATAATTTAAATTTTCATCGAAATGGCTTATTCATTTAACAAATAAAGAAGCCTAAGCCGTGTATTACACTGTGATAAAACACGATGGTCATTTGAGAACACGAGGGAAATGTAGAAAACACGAGCCGCAGGCGAGTGTTTTCTACATTTCTCGAGTGTTCTCGAATGACCGGAGTGTTTTATCACAATGTAATACACGGCTTAGGCTTCTTCATTTGCTTTAAAATATAGATTTTACGCGCGCAAAACAATATAACACGCCTTTTCTATGTTTTATACTCTGATAAAACATGGGTTTTTGACCAATCAGAGAGCGCGCAGGGTCCTATCTATATTTTAATGATCAATATGATAGATTCACTGATTTACCAAATTTTAACAAAATGATTACGTAGCATGTCACGTGTACAGAATAATTTGTTAAGGCAAGGCAGGACGTCGAGCTTTATAATCAGGAAAAAGTTCAGCTTGTTAAAACAAATAGAACAAGAGATATAGCTGCCCAACCATAATTCTACTTTACATTCCTGACCCAGGCCTTAAACGGCTTTGGCAGCCACTTCAGTACTGCAGTTTTAATTTCTTGGTCCTGGTGGAATTCTCTACGATAAAGAAAACGGACATTTTCCCTTTCAAGTCTGATACATTTCGTGTGTAGCAACCTCACCTTGGACAATGATAGCCAAACACCCTTGCAGAAAAACTGTTGTGGATAACCATGGCTTAAAAGTGATTGTTAAAAAGCGTGCGCTACAAACAGCCCACATACCGTGTCAGTTCAAAAGCCTCGAAATATAGGAGTGATTTCACAACTGACATTTATAAATGACGATTGTGGCTACAGAGGTGTACACCTATACACTTCTCCTAAGATGACCGCCAAGAACGTCGTAATCCGGCAGACACTCAAGGAGGTGTTAACACAAATGCGTGTTTAGTATGGGCTGTTTCAATCTAGTTTAGGTTATTGGCTAGCTAAGTAAACGACGCATTATCATTGTTCAAGTCCAAACGATACATTTTATAAATGTTTCGGCTGAAAATCGTGGTAAACGCACCAAAAATTGCTTCAATTTTGCAAAATGTTTTCGGGGGTATGAAACCCCCAGACCCCCTAGTGGAATAGGTCATGTGGCCCCACATTTGCTACTGGACGGTCACTCGCACAACCCTAGCTTAAACCTTGAATCACTGCATGTTAAGAATGACTTTTATTACCAGAGTAATGAAGCAATAAAATTGATATTTCCCTAAACATCAAACCAAAAAGGCAATGCCGCGAGCCCCATTTTAGACAATAGCACGTGGATGTGCCTGATACTTGGTTATATTTCCCCTTGTAAAACTTTGGCAGGAAAGCAAAACGACCGTGTGGAAGTTAAAAAATATTTAAAAATTTTTAAAAGTAGTGGATTTAGCTGTGCAATGCTTAGTCTGAATTTCAGCCGTCTCTTCCCTTTACCCCGAGTGGGTAAAGGGAAGAGACGGCTGAAATTCAGACTATGCAATGCTTCCAGGGAAATTGTTTGCGAATTGCACAAAACTGCGTGTCCGGGTAATTCAGGTGTCAAAATTGGTTTCTCTAAGAATACTATGAAGAGGAAACTCTGTCTTAATCTAGTATGCCCTATAATTTTTTAAAAATTGGCAAGACTGGGATGCCATACTTTTATGAGTCTGATACGAATACTTGTCTTGGTGAGACTTCGCACACAGTATCATGTTACTCGATTTACTCGGCATCAAATCAAGCGGTGTCTTAGGCATATTTGTCGTTTAATTAGAAGCATCGGAAAGGCATGGTATCCGTAAAAAGGTCTATTTCGGATATCAGCTAGGGTAAAAATCTCTCTATGAGCTCTCCTGGTTTATTAGCAACTTTAATTATTAGCGGAAAAGAGTCTCCCGAACGGTCAAATTATGTGAGTTAGGGAACGAATGTTGTTGACATTGACCCCAACTGTTTACACTACCGGCTTCGGCGATGACTCAACTAAAATTAATATTACAGCAATCTTACAAAAAGAAACAAGAAAATAAA
The DNA here is from genome assembly GCA_019787425.1 of Platygyra sinensis. Classification (NCBI taxonomy): domain Eukaryota; kingdom Metazoa; phylum Cnidaria; class Anthozoa; order Scleractinia; family Merulinidae; genus Platygyra; species Platygyra sinensis. The sequence continues at coordinate 12,586 of JAHPZR010010054.1, forward strand.
GGAAAAGGTGTTGAAAAGTATGAAATAATCATAAAAGGCTGCTCATTTCTATGGGGATAAGACATTTTAAATCAAAGGCCTTCTTCAACCAAGAATGCGTGATGCGTGACGGAACGGTCGTGATGACGATCGGTAGTGGTCAGTCAAAAGAAACGTGAGGCTTGAGATATTTCTCGATATTTTGGCGTAAAATAAGTCTCATCGAGTTCTCCAAGTGTTAAAACTCAATAAATCTACTCAGGTAATGTCTAAAAGTTCGCTGAGAAACTCAAAACCGCATGTTAGTCAACGGATGAGATTCGTCATTTCCACACAAATTGTTGAAATTTCCGCTACTTTGTCGAATTTTTTGCGTATCAAAATTATGAGTGCCCACAACTTTTAATACAGATAATTGTAGCTTAGGCCTAGTACATTACGCTGATAACAGTCATCATTCATGAAGAGGTCCCACTTTTGAAAAAAATCTGTTTGTTTGGAGGCTATGTCAGCAAAGATGGCAAAGACATCTTTAAGCGGATCACGTTGGGACGTCATAACTTTGCTTGCGTTAAAGATAAGCAGATAGTTTTTAATTGTGTGGAAAGAAGAAAGAATTATGCAGTAATTCTGAAAGAATTAGGTCGTTTTATCAAATGTGCAAAGTTTGAGCGAGCATAACGTAACCCCCAATTTTTGGGGTTTCAATTTCCGGTTTGTGTAGTTTTCGGGGTGCCTACAAAAAAAAATTCCTCAAAAAATTAAAAAAGCGAATCTATCGAAATAAAGGGCATTTTCGTTCATTGCATATGTTGTTTGACTTGTGTAGAAAAAATGAAGGCAATCCATTTTCCACGAAAATTTGAGTGGTCGGTTCTTACACGGACACGCTCTTAAAACGCCAAGATCACTGAGTGTGTATATACTAAAATGTCTTATTTATCATGTTTGAGTATTTTGAACCCAGGAATATCGATTTTTACAGAAGCATAATTCGAGCATAATAGTACTTTTGGAGTATAATCTCGAGCAGAATAGCCTTTTTTGGAGGCAATTCTTTTGAGCAGAATAGCCTTTTTTCGAGCAGAATGTGTAAAGGCCTAACCAGTGTACAACTTAGATCTAAACTATCTCAGGCTTTCCGCGGGGCGCAGGAAGAAGATAGAGCGAAGAAGGGAAGAGTGAAAAGAAAGTGTTAGCATCCAAGAGCGTGATTCGTAATCAGTGCCCTCAGATGAAATCCAAAGTAAACAGGAGAAGTTTTCATTATCTACCATTATCAGAAAATATTCCTCATACTTTATCAGGGGTGGATCCAGCATTTTTCGTGACTAGTTTCCACCAAAATAATTTTTTCCATGACACTTGAAACATTTAGTACAACAATTTGCTTTCAATACCTAAAACTTAGCAATTCTTGACTTTTTGGCATTACTAAAAACGATTTTATAAAAAATAATACTTAACACGATCTGTTACCTGTACATAACAAGCAGAAAGCTTAGGTAAGTAAATATTGGTGAGGTATTAGCCATGTTTCCAGACTCCACCACGAGGAGGTTCTCAACGTACAAGCCCAAGGAAAAATAAAATGTTTTGTTCCATGTTTAGTTTTCAGTTCAAAACAAAGAAAAGTTCATTACATGGCAAAGTGGAATTTGTTAATCATCCCTTGAATCACTGCATAAAATGTTGGCCATTCTCATTCGTCTTGGATGGAGAGACGCAAATAAGTTAATGATTTCATCCAAATCCAAAGGAATGTCCCTATGAGCATGCATAAGCGCCAAACCATTCAATCTCTCTTCTCCCATTGTGGCCCTTAGATAATTCTTAAGATAACGAAGGCAAGATATTGATCTCTCACAGGAACAGGATGTAACAGGAATCGTTGCAAGAATCTTTAGGATGGTGAAGATGTTTGGAAAAGAAACTGGATCAACACTTTTCAAAGTATTGGCAATCTTTTCAGGGATGTCTTCTGCCTTTTCTTTCTTCTCTGTCCATATTCTTTGCCACAACTCCAACTCCGCAGGCAGGCCAACAACGTTCGGAAGATCGCGTGCATAGTGATGACAAAACTCTTGAATCTGAGCTTTCCAGGTTGATGGAGTTTTCAGGAGAACAGATGGTATGACAGAAAACCCTTTAAAACACACATAGGCTCCTTGAGGAAATCTTGATTGAAGTTGCTGCAAGCAATGGTCCAAAAACACTTGCGTAAGGTTGATCCGATAGTATGCCTCTGGATTTGATGCAGGGCAGTTGCTACGAAAAATTTGGCGCTGAACAATTCTTGGTCTGCTAGGTTCAAGACCAACTTTCTGGGAAAGTTGCACAGCCTCATCAAACAACCGATGATGATGACCCTCAATGTTCGTCTGCATGTCTTTAAGGGCATTCTGTAGAGTGGTAATTTCCTGCTCGGCCTTGAGAATGTCCATTTCTTCACTTTGCAGCTTAACTGTGGCAGGCCTTGTTAAATTTAGTATATACTTAACAATAACAAGCGTCACAATAAATCCAAAAGTGACAGCATTAAGTAAAGACCGTGCATCATCCCGACTCTTGGGATTCCAAGTACCAGCACGAACAACACCATTCTTATCCTTGTTGAGCTGCACATCTTCTAATGTTGACAAAACTGGGACTAAGAGCTCAACAATTCTATCTAAACCATCAATACGGGCAATCCACCGAGTGCGACAAACGTCAATTAAAATTCTGTGATTGCTGTTGGGTAATAGTTCCTTAATCTTGTCAACAAGATGATGCTGACGCTTAGGCGAGTTACTAAAAAATTCGGAGAGTTTCCTAACAGTACCCATCATATTCTGAACCATCGATAGTGAGCAGGTATCAGCCACGCATAGATTGAGACGGTGATTCATGCAATGAACGTAAATCGCTTTGGGAAACTGATTTTGGATTAATGTTGATGCACCAACGTACCTGCCTGCCATGTTTCCAGCACCATCATAAGATTGACCTCTACAATTATCCATGGTCAAACCAAGGTCACGCACTGTATTAATTATCAACTCCTTGATTGCGTTACCGGTTGTTTCCTCTCCACAAAGGTAAAAACCAACAAACTCCTCTCGAATATTCTTTGAAGAGTCGACATAACGGAGAACAAGAGACAGGTTTTCTTTGTTGGAAACATCCGCTGCCTCGTCAGCCATAACAGAAAACATTCTGCTTTGTTTAACTTCCGCAATGATCTTTGAAGAAATATAATTCCCCACGGTCTCGATAATCTCGTTCTGTATCGTTTTCGAACGGTAGGTGGCATTTCTTGGCGCATTCTCGAGATGTTCCTTAAGTTTTAAATCGCCACTGTCGATACGGAACTCCAGAAGGGCTTGAAAGTTTCCTTGAAGATTTCTGTCATCAGGGTTGTCATCTCGTTTCCCCCTCAACGGAATGTTGTTTTGACCACAAAAGATTACAGTTTTCACAATCGATTTCATTTTCTCTCTATTTTCATCGATCTGGGCTTGTATCAACCGGTTCAACTGCTGATCAATGGGGGTAGTTTGCCTTCTCATTTCACTCAAGAAATTCTGCATTGCCATAACAGAAAATTTGTGAATTTCTGACTTTCCGCTCGCGTGACTTTCCATCCTGCTACACGCCGTTGTCCAAAATGTAAGCGGGGATCGGAACAGTTTGTCTAATTTGGCGCCATTTCTGCCACACTCCATTCCGAAACAGACACAAGGCAAACAAAACGCACCATCTAAATACTTTGAATAAACAAGCCAAGGGTATTTCACGAGCCATTCCTGTCGAAACTTTCGCTGCTTTCCAGAAGTTTCTTTCGAAGCCGGAAACTCGAACAGCAGATCTGGCTTCCAAACGCTTTCAATAAATCGAAACTTTTCAGCATCGGAAAACGAAGCAATGCCTTTATACACAGTACCGATATCAAACGGTGAACAATCTTCCTTTCGACAAACAGGCTGACGCTCGACCTGCCCTGAAAGTGACGCCATATTGACTAGTTCACGACTAGTGCACCGCAAACGCAGCATCCAATGAGAAGAGAACTTGACTGGTGCACAATCGTGCTCAGCCAATGAAAGAGACTTTTGACTAGTTCACAAGAAACAATTGAAATTTTGCACTAGTGCACATTTTGAGCAAAGGTCTACGGAGGGGGTAGGGGCAAAGGTCAGGTCAGGCGGTCACAATGGAACGCAAGGTGCTGGTCCGCTGGAGGCTGGCAGAAAATGCAGTGCAGTTGAAGTCTGGAATTAACAAATTCTGTTCTGTATTACAATGAAACACCTGCGACGAATTTACATCTTCTAGCATGATTTATTTTTCTTAGTATTTTTTTATTGTTAGATATTTTGACTAGTTTCTGGAAACTAGTTGCACTAGTCTGTATCCAGCCCTGTTTATGTATGCGAGAGAAAATGAGATCATGGTCTCTTGATGTACGTTGGAAGGGAATTACAGGGGCAAGTGCGACACAGCATCGCGTAAACGGTTCCCTTATATTTGCTGCTCTCCCTCACTAAAGGTAACAACATCTTGAAGTCCTAGTATCAGCTAGACTCCATCAATGGTGCCGCGATAAACAGGCAAAGCACTCAACGTCTCTAGAACGGTGCACGTTTTGAAAACTCTACAATACTACATTTGTAACAAGCTTGGAATTATAAGTCTGTTTAGAGAGAATTAAGTCTGCTGATAGAGAATGGCGCTATTGTTGATTGGTGTCAAGCGTAACGTGAATCAGTACGAGTACATGTGCTGTGAATGGCGTTTTGTTCACGTCTGTATTCACAATGGTCAGTCATTAAATTGTTGAAATCCTTGGAAAATTGCTGTCTTTCGTCAAAGATGTTAATACATACACACATACACGCATACGTTGTATATGTGTAATGTGTATACGTAATTGACCACTTCCCATTGGGGCTTTTCAGGACCAATGTAAACAGACATAAATGATAAATAAATACTCAAATAAACATAACCAGGTTAAGAATCCCAATCGGCGGGCGTTTATTGAAGCACCCCGACAGAGGCTCAGTTTCAGCCACAATGTAAAAATACTTAATATGCATAAGTTATAAATCAAAAGTCACGATAACCGAAGTTCAATTACCACTCTATTAGATCCATTTTGAAATCGCACAATTAATAGCCTACAATGTAAACACAAGAACTACAAGATTCTGGACTGTACTAATATAAAACTTATATTTTTTTAACCAAGTTGCCAAATTTGCCAAACAATGGCTTTTTTGTCTTTCATTTTCCTGCAATGTGACTGGTTAGTTTGAAAAAGCCTTAAAATCTGTGAAACTACCAGCAGGACACAACATCTCCAGCAAGGAATGACAATTTTACACACACACTTTATTGTAAACGATCTTCAATTATGGCTCATTGTGCGGTTAAAACTGAAACAAACATGAACAAAACAAACTTTAAAGCGAAAACAGTACAAGTTAAAACTCATGACAATAACGAAGACTTACATTTGTAATGCGATGCTGGGACTGCCTACAAACGGCTGAGACGTGATTGTGATTTTATCAGAAACTGCACTCGATGCTTAGATTTGGATATTAACTCTCCGATTCGCACAGCGAAAACTTAAAATAAATGCACACCCCAAAAACTATTTGAATAAATCACACGACGATACAAGCGACACATTCCAACCCGTAGTATGAAGCAATACAAAGAATATACACATTAATTAATACAACGCACGTTAACACCATTTGAGGCGTTACGATCTAACACCGGCCCCAAGTGTCGACACGAGAGCGAGACACTTAAAAATTACAACATTAGATCGATCGGCTATGAAATTGCATATACACGGTTTGATGGCAACATAATAAGTGTACGAAATAATCTGACAATGAAAAAACGTAACACTACCACGCGCAGTACTAGGCGGCTAATTTCACTAAAGCCGTAAACATATTGTTCATTGATGTCCATTAATTCACGTGACAAGGCAAAGTTTTAACTTGATTGAGCAGCCTTAATGTTTCATTTACTGATATTCATCTCCTTCAACAAGAAGACAAACCTTGTCGACTGGTCTCTCGAGAATTGTTGACTTGACAGATACTTTTGCGCGTCGAACAAACCCTTTCTTATCGGGAAGGACTTCGACGATTCTTCCAAGGGGCCACGAATTACGATGGGAATTCTCGAAAGAAACCAGGACGATATCTCCAACGGCCAAATTTCTGCGTGGTCGTAGCCATTTCTGTCTACCTTGGCGCAACGGCAGGTACTCCTTTGACCATCTTTTCCAGAAGATATCTGCCAAATACTGCACTTGCCTCCATCTGCGGCGTGACAGCTGATCCTCTCTTCTAAATAGCCCTGGCGGCATTGGTGACTCTGAGCGCAAAAGCAACAAATGATTGGGAGTCAAAGGCTCCAGATCTTGGGGGTCAGTGGAAACTGTCGTGATTGGGCGGCCATTCATAATGCTCTCCACCTCGCACATTAAAGTAACCAGGCCTTCGTCGTCGGTAGTCTGCTCTCGGAGTAACGCCTGAAGTATCTTCCGAGCCGTACGAATACATCGCTCCCAAACGCCTCCGTAATGCGAGCCGTAAGGGGGATTGAAGGACCACTTGACGTTTCTTTGCAACAGGTTTTCGTGGATTTTCTCTTGATTCCAGGCGTTGATGGATTCACGGAGCTCTTTCTCACCGCTTGAAAAGTTGGTGCCGTTGTCTGAACGAATCTCCTTTACTTGGCCTCTTCTCGCTATGAACCTTCTCAGTGCCAACAGAAAGGAATCGGTGTCCAGACTGTGCGAGACTTCAATATGTACCGCTCGAATGGCTAAACAAGTGAAAATAACTCCGTACCTCTTTACGAGACTTCGTCCACGCTTCACTTGAAAGGGGCCAAAGTAGTCGACACCGACTGATGTAAAGGGCGGCTGATCTGGGGTAAGACGATCCACAGGAAGGTCAGCCATTTTCTGCTCGCAAACGGGACGTTGACGACGCCGACAACTAACGCACTTTGATAGAACTCTCCTAATTGCAGAGCTTGCCCTAACGATCCAAAATTTTTCACGCAAGAGACTTAGCACGTACTCTCTTCCAGAGTGCCCAGATACCAGGTGACAGTGCTCAATTATCAGGGTGGACACATGATCACTCTTTGGTAGGATGATCTGATGATTGGAATCAAAAGATGCTGGGGCTAAACCAAGTCTCCCACCAACACGTATTAGACCATCAACAAGGACTGGGTCTAGACTTCGAAGACCGCTGGTTTTCTTTACATGCGCCACATCAACTCCGGAATTTGTAAGCGATTGGAGCTCTTCAGGGAAATAATGCAACTGGACACACTTAAGTATCTCTAATTCTGCTGCCCTCATTTCTTCTATGTTTATGCGCCGCCAAGGAGCGTTTGCTAACTTCTTGCGTGTACTTGCCAATCGCAAATTCTCCCGATACCGTAGGAACCAAGCAACTGATTTTTTGAGGCGATGCCAGGAAGACGTTCTTCGAAAGTAGTCCACTAGAGGACAAAAGGGCACAGCCACTGACGTCGCGTTAACATTAACATCCGCCTTAACTTCTGGATCTGCGTCTGGAATACTACCCAGTGACAAAGGACCCTGCGGCCACCGCTCTTTTTGCTCCCAGAGAAACGCCGGCCCCTTTATCCAGCGGTCAGAACTAAGGAGAGCTTCCGCCGATAACCCCCTGGAAAGGTCGTCACCTGGATTCAGGTCTCCGCTCACATGCCTCCACTGATCTGGATCCGAACCGTCTCGAATGATTGCGATACGATTAGCCACGAATGTGTGAAACCGTTTGGTTTCGTTCCTAACATAGCGCAACACTGATGTGCTGTCCGTCCAGAAAACAGATTTCTCGGTTAGCGGCAAGTCCAGCTCCCTTTTCAGAACTTTATCCGACTGCACTGAGACTGCCGCAGCTGAGAGTTCCAAACGAGGAATTGTAACTTGCTTGAGGGGCACAAGACGTGACTTCCCTTGGAGGATCGTGCAGTAAACTCCACCAGTACCGTGTGCGGCCGTTTATATCCAAAGAAACTGCAATTCTAATTTATAACACCTTAATTATGCCTCATTTTGATTACTGCAGCCCCGTCTGGGACTGTTTGAGTAGTTACTTGAGTGATAAGCTCCAAAAATTACAGAATCGCGCAGCCAGAGTTATTACTAAATCACCCTTTGATGCGAGCTCAAACCACCTTCTCTCCACCCTCAGCTGGGAGAGGCTATCTCTTCGCCGAAAGAAACAAAAAGCCTTAATGATGTATAAAACCATGAATGACCTTGCTCCGGAATATTTACAAAGTCTTTTCTCTCAGCGTCACTCTGCTTATAACTTAAGAAACTCTGAGGGAAGGCTGACCCTGTCCAAACCAAGCACCAATTATTTGAAACGAAGCTTCTCTTACAGCGGGGCCATGCTATGGAATAACTTGCCCAAAAACTTAAAAAATGCTGCATCCGTTGAGCATTTTAAGCGAAATATCAAGAAGGTAGCTGATATATCGGATTCCCACACGGCAATCATGTAAAGCAGTTGTAATTAGTTTTAGTTTTTAACTTAAGCTTAACTGATGATTTTCCGTGTTTAAATAAAGATTTACATACATACATACCATCAGACAGGCGGAGATACGAGACCGATCCAAAACCAATTTCAGAGGCGTCTGAAAAATGATGCAGCTGACTGGACGCGATGTTACCAAAGTTGGCTGGTTTAAGACAGCGGTCGATTGTGAACTGAGACAACTTTGGGAGGTCCGATAGCCATCTCTGCCAACGCACCCCATACTCTGTGGGTATTTCGTCGTCCCAACTCAACTTTATCCGGCATAGGTCCTGGAGAATCTTCTTGGCCGTCAGTACAAAGGGTGCCGCGAAGCCGAAGGGGTCAAAGATTGTCCCAATGACGGATAAGATGCCCCTACGAGTGGGTGGTCTGAGTTTGACGTTAATGTTAAAACCAAATTTGTCGGACTCTATTCTCCACTGAACGCCAAGTGCCCGTTCGATCGGCAATTCATCCTTCCGGAGGTCTAGCTTCATGATTCCTTGTGCGCGCTCTGAACCAGGAATACTCTCCAAAACTTCACGGCTGTTGCTGATCCACTTTGTTAGCCGAAAACCCCCTCGCTGCAGTAGGCTGCGCAACTCTCCAACATGACAAACAGCATCCTCAACTGAAGGCAAAGACTTTAGACAATCGTCCACGTAAAAGTTCCGTCGGACTGTACTTAAGACATCAGCAGAGAAATCCTTGGCATTATCCTCGGCTGTTTTGCGGACGGCAAAATTTGAACAGGCTGGGGAGGACACAGCGCCAAACAGGTGGACGGTCATCTGATATTCTTCAACTGCACGTGATAATTTCCCATCCGGCCACCATAGAAAGCGAAGGAAAGAGCAGTCAGGGTCCGGAACTCTAACCTGGTGGAACATTGCCTCGATATCCGCCATCACTGCCACACGATCCTGACGAAATCTTGTGAGGACGCCCAGGAGAGAATTTGTGAGGTCAGGACCTTTCAACAGCAGATCATTAAGACATTTTCCTTTGTACTTTGCAGAACAGTCAAAGACTACACGTAGTTTTCCAGGTTTGTGCGGATGATAAACGCCATGGTGGGGTATAAACCAAGTCTTGCCTTGATAACCTGATTCTCTTTGGTACGGGGGAACTTTGCGCGCGTATCCCTTTGCAACAATATCTTCAACGAAAGCTTTGTAATCGTCAAGCAACCTAGGATTCTTCTCCAACCTTTTCTTCAACCAGGATGCACGCTGTTCAGCCTGGGTACGATTGTCTGGAACTAGACACTGTCGATCTCTGAATGGCAAGGGGATCTCGTAATGGCCATCCTTCAACAGCGTGGACTCCTCCACGCTTGCCATAAAACGACGCTCATCTTGGGATAGTTCAGTCCTGTTGTCGGCAATTGACTCGTTGAAGTCAAGGTTGTAATAGTTTTCGACCATCTGCTGCAACTCAGTATCAGCCTTAACAAAGAAACTTGTCGAGTGCGCACCTTGGTGATAGCGCCCCAACGGGCCGTTAACTACCCAGCCGATGCGGGTTCTCGAGGCATATGGGCCTCCATGTTCACTGTTTTTGACCTCGAGTGGGTCGAGGGCCTCTGGGACGTCGCTTGCAATCAACAGGCCGATCTCCGCACTAATGTTAGGCAAGTAAACTCCGCACAGGTGGGGCCACAGATCAACATCCTCCTGGGTTGGAATATCGTCTTTTGTGACGGGTATCTCGGTTCTGGTGTAGAGGACTGGTAGCGCTATGAAGTTGTTCTCGTCCAGGTCAGAGATAATCAGGTCTCTTATAAGAAAACTGTCAACAAGGCTGCCTTTCTTCTCTAGTGTCGTCAAGGAAATCCTTGTCTTAAGTCCGTCGATACCAAGTTGCTTCATCAGTGATTCCGTGCAGAATGTAGAACTGCTGCCGCTGTCCAAGAAGGCGTACGTAGTAATTGCGGTGTCACTGCCTTTGCGTTTAACTTTCACTGGCACGATAGCCATGCCTGTCCTCGGACGTCCGGCCCCAATAACGCTACATGAGGTGTCATCCGTACTGACCATGCCATTACGTACTTGAGTTGCACTGCCGCTAACATTGTCCGCGCTTCCGGTGCTGGTTTCGCTGTTCAGTTTTTCACGAGGCTGAGTGTGAAGCACAGTAGGATGTTTCTTTAGACAATTGGTGAATTTGCACGATTTTCGTTGAGGGCAGTCCTTTGCAACGTGTTTGTCGGACAAACATCCAAAACAAAGACTTTTTGATGCCAAAAACTGAATACGCTCCTGGTAAGGGCGGCTTCTCAGCGATCTACAATCCTCGAGGGCGTGGCTAAAGTTGCAGAAACAACAGGAGTCGCTGATAGGCGCAGCAGAAGGCGTATATTGAGAAGTGTCAATGCTTCTATCCACCTCTGTGTTGAGGCTATGGTCAGTATTCACTTGAGCAGCGAGACTTAACTCTCTTGACTTGGGTAACAACTTCTGCACTGTTCCCTTACCAGACCGAGCTTCGACCATTTTTGAGCTTTCTGAGATTTGACCAAAAACTGGGTTGGTGGCTATTCTGGCCTCGCGGTCAATAAATGAGACAAGATCGTCGAATTTTACGGGCCTGCCCTGCAGCTCCATGATGTCATCGACCACACGACGCCATCTTTCTCTTAAACTGTACGGCAGTTTAAATATCAGCCTCTGAATATTGTCCGGTTGGTCGAACTTAGATGAATATCGGCTGCCCTTCATGGCATTTTTGCAACTGGCAAGGTAAACTGAGAACCTACTGAGAGCCGACCCATCCTCTGGCTTAACAGGAGGCCAATTTAATGCCTTGGATTCGTACGCGGACGCAATTCGAAACTCGTCTCCAAATTTCTTTTCAATCAGCCTCCGGGCCTCAGAGTACCCTTCATCCGGAGCCAAATGATGACAAGATCGTACAAGCTCCTTCACATCGCCAGCAGTGTACTGTTCTAGATAGTAAAGCCGCTCCGTACCGCTCGATGTCCTGGACTCAATCAAATTCTCAAAGGCTCGGGCAAAGGTGCGGTACTCCACTGGATTCCCATCGAACGTTGGTACCCGAGGCTGCGGAAGTTTACTCTTGTTCTGGTTAATTGCTAGCATTTCCATGATCCTAGTCTGCTGCAGTTGTAATGCGTTCTGCTGTTCCTGCAACTTGGTGCTGATGTCAAAAGCAGTGCCACGCGCAACGGGAACTTTGGGATATATCGGCCGAATGCCGCCGACAGGGTTAGCAGCTTGAGGTTGCGTCCATTCGGGTGCTTCAGGATTTAATGCAGTACGATCCACAACAGGTGGAGACTTAACTTCTTCTTCTTCATGAAACACTTTCTCTGACTTAACGGGCTCCAAGCTTACAGAACGCGAAGACTGTTCCGCTATCGCCGCTAGCGCTTGTTCCTTCGCCACTGTTTTTGCGATTTCGGCTTCCAAATTCAAACGCGATTCTTCCTGCTTCAAACGAAATTTCTGCTCTTCCAAAACCTGGCGCTTTTCTAACATCGATCTTTCAGCTTTTAATTCAGCAACACGTGCTGCTTCCTTGGCTCTGGCGACAACGAGGGAGGACGCGCGACTTGCGCGTGAACCGGCTCGACTTGCGCGTCTCGAGGTTCTCGAAGTCTTAGAAGGCGTCCTCACACCGGCACAACTAACAGAATCCTCCGGCTTTACTTCGGAATCGACCTGAAGAGATTGAGCTACGAGATTAGCTTCCACTCTTGTAATCCAATCACTAGTCGACCAATAGAAATCTCTGAACTTTCTCTCTTCACGGGTGAAATACTCGTTACATTCAGTTTCATTCTCTTCACTTCCAATTTCCGACGCGTAATTGAGATGAGCATCTTTAAATTT
>JAHPZR010010057.1:5000-53412 GCA_019787425.1 Platygyra sinensis
GGGCAATCGCTAAAACGGTCAAGTTCGATCTACACATCCTCCACTCGTTTTGCCCAGATGAAGTTATTGTGCAACTTGGCACTAATAATTTAACATCTTGATCTCCTTTGCGAGTGGAGTCTACCTTGGAGGATTCTGTGCACCTGGTGCATGATTCGTACGGTGTAAGGGGTGACTGTATGCGTATGCCAGAATATCCGTCGCCGTGCAGCTATGGTTTTCAAACAAAGAGTCGATATTTTAACACGATACCTCCGGCTGGTCTTGGAGCCTATCCCTTACGCCACCTGTTGGGGCCATAGGGCCTGCAGTAGTTTCTTTTCTGCAGATGGCATCAAATAGTAGGGGGCAATATAAGTTCTTTCGCAGCTTTGGGGGAGCGGTACTCAAATCTCTTCGAGATTTTACTAGTGATGGCAACCACTAATGTTATGTGGTGATGTTAATCTGTGGGCCAAGCGAAATCCTGTTTGTGTCAGCCTTTGATGTTTTATTCTAGTCGTTGCGGCTTGTTTGCGCGCGGTACTGGCTGCGTGTCAGCCTTTTATTTTACTGTTTAGCCGTTGCAACTTATTTCCGCAAGACACTGGCTGTGTGTCAGCCTTTGATTGTACTGGCTGCGTGTCAGCCTTTGATTTTACTGGCTGCGTGTCAGCTTTTGATTTTACTGGCTGCGTGTCAGCTTTTGATTTTACTGGCTGCGTGTCAGCCTTTGATTTTACTGGCTGGATGTCAGCCTTTGATTTTACTGGCTGCGTGTCAGCCCCTGATTTTACTGGCTGCGTGTCAGCTTTTGATTTTACTGGCTACGTGTCAGCCTTTGATTTTACTGGCTGTGTGTCAGCTTTTGAATTTACTGGCTGCGTGTCAGCTTTTGATTTTACTGGCTGCGTGTCAGCCTTTGATTTTACTGGCTGCGTGTCAGCCTTTGATTTTACTGGCTGCGTGTCAGCCTTTGATTTTACTGCTTAGCGTTGCAGCTTATCTGCGCATGACACTGGCTGCACACTGTTTTAGTTATTTGGCTCTGGTAGGACCCAGAATATTATGATTTTGCTTTTATGTGGTTTGGCATTATATTTCATTTTTGTTTCCGCCAGATGCCGTACGGGTGTACAATCATTATGCGGCCGCCCTAACTTCTTAATTAGGGTGTGCCCTATTCACTCGGTGTTCTGTGCGTGCACTATATTTATTCTCTTTTGGCTTTTCACACCCTTTATCCACCACCCTATATTTCTTCTCTTTTGGTTTTTCACACCCTTTATCTTGTCTAGATAATTTTGCTACATTGCCTTTGCGTTTTTAGGGTACCGCCCCTCGACGCAATCTTAACTTAGACATAGATAGTCTCAGGAAGTTAACTGACATGTTCTTATCGCTACGTTATGCCGCCCAAGAAGCGTTCCGCACCCACCTCCCGATCGAAATCCTAAAGGCCGAGGGCTTCAGAGCTCACCGAGGAAACAGCAGAATCATTTACAACAACGCCTCCACATAACCTTATGACGGTGGACGTGCAAGCTCTCTCCGCAATTGTATCTCTTGCTGTCACCCAAGCTGTCCAGCAGGCATTCGGGCAGGTCAACAAAACACCAACTCCGATCGCTACAGAGAACGAGCTTGTAGAGGCGTCGGTACAGGATGAAGTTTCCGCGCTCGCCGAAGGTACGGCCACCAATTCCAAGTTCACGGCACAACGCTTTCGTTGCCAGCTAATAGAGAACCCTTCGCAAGTATCGCAGTGGCTCTAGGGAGTAGGGTGAGCCCCAAGCTTAAAGCTAAAATTTGGGCTAACGAGTTCATCAAGTTTCGGTCCCTTCTCACATCGTCCCCTAATCAGGATAGATATTCTGTCTGTTTAACGCCCTCGTCTAACTCATCAAATCAACCTCGTCTGACCCTTGAACCATGTCATCCGTCCAAAAAAAATTCACACCTTTATTCAATGGCTGTCAGCCTTTAATATTTTTGTTGCGATGAAATATAGTGAGATTGTACGTAGCGTACGCAGCAACTTTACGTTTACAAAGGCCCGGGCCAAGCGGCCTACTTCACATGAGCCGAACCCAATTCAACCAATTAGGCTCATGTGAAGTCCGGCGTTTGACCCAATTAAGTTCGACTGATTTTATTTGGAGCGGCTGAGCCGTTCTTCACGCCTGGCCAGCCGTGAAGAACGCCTGAAGACCGACCTTCGGTCAAACGCCTATTTTCACATAAGCAGAACCAAACGCATAATCAATGATAATCAAAGTTAGGTCATGTTAATGTATGAATCAGCCTCGATGTCAGTTTTTTTCCAACGTGACTGCCTTTATTTTGAGCCCGAGCGCGCTTATGCATGAATCATCTCTGTTAATGTATTTGCATATTCCATCAGTTTTTCACAATCAGCGTCGTTTTAGCGGTTTACCGTAAATTGTAAAGCGGGCGGACATTGATTTTACCTTTAAAAACCACTGCCCAACAAGACCGCTTTGTCGAATATTAGCTACAAAGGAACATCGATTACCAGACATTTGCTCCCAGGCCTCTCGGACTGGGAATTACTTCTGTTGATCGTCGAGACGAAAGCTCATTGGACCAGATGTTCCTTTGTAGCTAATATTCGACTCACTCCACTGTGGTTGCCTCGGTAGCTCAGTGGTTAGAGCACCTTTCATGAGATCGGGGTGTCGTGGGTTCGAATCCCGCTCGGGTCATTTGATTTTTTCCAGCATTTGTTCTGTTTATATAGATAGGCATATCAGAGTTGACCTCTCTGATGATGAACAATATGTTCGAAATATGCCATGTTACATAATTAAACTACTCGTCTAGGTAGTTTTCTATATGAGGGATAGTCGACTCGGCTAAGCTACGCCTCGTTGACAACTAGTTCGTAGAAAATTTAGGGTCGTAGTCTCGTGCAAACGTAACAAAGTCACAAAACGTC
This sequence comes from Platygyra sinensis, assembly GCA_019787425.1. NCBI lineage: Eukaryota > Metazoa > Cnidaria > Anthozoa > Scleractinia > Merulinidae > Platygyra > Platygyra sinensis. The sequence goes on from JAHPZR010010057.1 coordinate 7,939, forward strand.
TTCCAACTGATCGTAAGTTAGAACCAATCAAGAGTGGAGAATAACTTCACTTATTATATAATGCTCTACATGAAACGGGGTTCGTTTTTCTTTTAATTTAGTTGGACTAAGTAATGAGATTTGACAAAAAAAATGACTTCTTTGCTCACTTTAGCTACGACATTTAGGACAGCAAAGAATCAGCGTTAATTTCTAAGCTCAGTAACACTGAGATCAAGCCATTTCTCAAGCTCTCTGATCTTCTTCAAATCAGCTGCTGATATCTTGCACAAACTGATAGCTTGTAATTGCCAGTGAATGATCGGCGCTTTTGTTGACGTAGTTGGCTCAGACTAAAACCTGAAGCAAACAAAGACAAACAGCTTAATTCATAGAATAATGAAAAAAAAATTAATCCTGTAAGTTGCATTAACTTTACTGAAGTACCCTATGGCCTTCCAATTAATTTCTCTACCTTTTTCATCCGTTCATTTGACTGTAGTGACGAGATATAAGGAACTGCTATTTTTGTTCTGTGAATTTTTTAAGGTCCAGTTCTACTCCAGTGGAAGCTCATGAGGGAATATTGGTTAACTGTCGTGTTGTCGAGTGTGTTTTTTTTTTTATACTTTTTTCACGATTATACAACACAAGTCATAGTGGAATGCTTCATTCTAAAGCTGCATCTGTAGGCACGCTGCTAGGTTATCATCTATAACTTTTTTGGGGAGTTTTGGGACGTTCCATAACTGGTGCAAAACTTCAGTGAAGCTCAAAAGAGTTGCATTCATTATGTGGAAGTGTTTTTATAGATGCATTTTTTCAAAATCTGCCTAGCATTGGTGGAAGGTCCTAGCAACTGGAAATTGATCAATGATGTCAAATTGTTATGCTATCAGCAAGGTAGCCATAATGAAGGGCAGTTAAGTAACATAGTTTGTGCATATGTTGTAGGTCAAAACGAAATTCAGTTTAAAATTATTTTAACCTAGTTTGATTCTTTATTAAATCCATTTTGAAATCCCTGGTTATCCTTGCAACGTGATTAGCTCTCAGCGGTGCGATTTATTCACGAAATGCACTATCTTTTGCTCTAAATCGCATCAAAACAAAACAACGAATCAGGTTTTAAGTTTTTTTTAACTAACCAATCACATTACAGAAAAAGAAGACAGCAACGCCATTGTTTGGCAAATTTGGCTATTAAATTGTGCAATTTCAAAATGGATCTAACTAGCAAAAAAATATATCTGAAGTCTCCCTAAGGCTGTACACATGCATCAAACCTCATGACTAACAGACTAATTTTCTGTTGCTGGATTCCCTGTATTGTTCGTGTATTTTTCCCAGTATTTAGTTCATTTTACCTTTTTTCATCACTCACATGTCATGCATCATCACCACAACTTTTTGTTTTAGAAAAAGAAAAGGAAACACTTCGAAAAAAGGGAAAAGACGTTTGTTCTCAGTGGCTGACGAGGCAAAAGGGTGGTCGCCAAGAGCACACTATTGTGATTCCAGCTTATTACTGCAAAAGAAGTGATACTTTGAACGCAATGTGATTATTTCAGTGTCCCTAAGAGATCTTCACACAATGCTGACCACGAGCAAATGACCTGAAACGAAATTAATACCAGGGTGCATCGCGATCCTAGTGCGCACACCGCCTGGCTCATAAATACTGAAATATTTAAACCAGAAACTTCAGCTCTCGCACTTTGACATCAGTATGAGATGTAGTCCAGTCCCTGAACTCTCCTTTCTTCCCGCACCATATAGGGGCTGAACCCGCGCGGGCGAAAGAAGAGTCCAGGATAACTTGCATGCGCATGCTCAGAACGCCGCCATTTTTTCCCCCCAAATCGGGGGAAAAAACCATATTTGGAAGTAATTCGTGGCGCGATTAATTCTCTGAATGATAATATACAAGCAACAATTTCTGCATTCAGATTGATTAAAAACATGTCAATTAATCCCAAATCAGTGGAATTTCACCAGTGCCACGCTAAACCACATTCGATTTGTTATTTTATCGCAATATCAAAGATAACGAAAGAAATTTTTGCCAAGATTTGTTGACAATTGAAAACACCGACTCAGGCTTGAAAGTGCACGCGCTGCATTATGCAAATGAGCTACTTGTACGCGTCAGACTTTCCTTTCAAAAACTTTTGCAAAATCACTCAGCATATAGAAACAATACGTAAAAAATGTTTGGGAAAAGAGTAATGATGCGTACTCGTTGTCGATAAGAGTACAGACCACGTTTTTATGTTTTCACGACAATACCAACGTCAAAGAAAATGTTTTCTTTCAGAGCGCGAGCTAAAAAAAGCATTGCGCGACACATTGACGCGAGCCCGGTGTTCGGGACCTAGTACTTTTTGATTGGTTCGTTCTGAGCATGCGCATGCAAGTTATCCTGGACTCTTCTTTCGCCCGCGCGGGTTCAGCCCCTATATGGGGCGGGAAGAAAGGAGAGTTCAGGGACTGGACTATATGAGATGCTAACCGTTGGAACAATTAAATTTGATATTACTATTTTGGTATTCATAGGTTTTCAATTTTCGACTTCTAAAGCGGCAATAGATAATTCGGTCTGTATCCATGCTTATGTTAAATTTCTGTTCCTTCTTAGTGGAGTTGTGATTGTTCAACCGTACGATCAATTTGAAAACTCCTCAAGCGGTTAATCATGCTAAGACGACACATACAATCACCCGAAGCTTTCAGTTCGACGCACGAAAGCAGATAGTTCTCTTGTCTAATGATCGTCTAATTATGTTTATGTTTAAATCGTTTATTTGTGAAAGAAGCCATGGTCTCCCCAGCGCGCCCTCAGCGATCAGACTAAACAAGTCTTCGTCTATTAAGAACTCGCCTAGCTCTCATCGTTTTATCAGTTGTGATACTCTTTGTCGTGATAATAATATTCCGGCATGCCTCATGGTGGACCTTTCTATGGTCTTGAAGTTCAAGGAGCGATTAAAGAGACATCTTCGGAGGGTTATCATGCGAGCATCTCTTCTTTCCTCGGTTATCGAGTATAGGTAATATATCCGGCTTTAATTTAAACTTGAATTGTCGCAAACCAATCCTATCCCGTGCATGTCCGCTTATGACAATGATTGAAGCAAGGATACATCATCCGCAAAGTATTTAAACTCGTCCATGCTGCATTAATAGATCAGTTAAAACTTCAAAATTTTCTCCGGCATATTCCATCATTGCTGCTAATCGAAAGCACCCAATTAACTGCAATAAAGTTTTATTACGGCTAACGGCTGTTATCCTCCTTTGAAGAGCAGTCGATTGACAAGCAGTCATAAGCATAAAACTGATAAACATAACTACGAGTTCCCTACAAGAAAGAAAAACCTCGCACCTTGGTTTATGAAATGTTAACCATCAGGCCCTCCAAGTTTTTTTTTTTTATGTCGCTTTGCCAACCCACATGTCGCTTGTTTGGTTAGGGACATATCTCGTTGTCACCTTTTCACTATAACGCAAATGTCTAAATTTGCGCGATGTAATCAGTCATTTCGGGGTCAGCTATAAGAACAGTACATTTTTGACATAAGTTTCTCTTTCATTTGATCTCTTTTGTCGACTTCTTCAGAGGAACGAGAACACATAGTTCAGTCTGTATGGAGCTAAGGTTTCTACTTCTTTTTCTTTGTCGAGTTCTCTTGCTAGCAGTTTTAAACCCTTCCCGGACTACTCAACCATATAAGTAGAGCCGGGTAAGTTTCTAAAGAAATTATGGTGCTGCGTCGGTGGGAGTATTACAGGATAATTTGGTTTTATCAACTGAGTTGATAATGTGAACTAGACGCATATTTGCGTTCACTCGGGCTTTATGTTGGGGAGAAACTGTGGTTTTGTTGCACGTAGTTTCGCAAGTATTTTTTTTGTAATTATGGTTTATCTTGTAACTGTTTCTCTATCGGTATGTTGAAAATGCAGGGTTTTTACTTATGTATACAAGTTGAAAACATAGTTGATATGTAGGCTGAAGACATGTTCCTGGGCTGGGTTGGGGGGAGATAATGCCCCCCATATATTATGTGCTATTGTTTCAAACATTTTACTAGCAACCATTTATTTCGTTATTTTTTTTTTTTTGAGTTTCTACTTGAGTAAATTCTTTTGCTGGTTTAGAGAATTGTAGCGGGTTAAGGCTGATTTCCAGTCCGTACTGCGCACTCTCGACAGTTTGTTTTTTTTTTTTTTTTTGTTTTGCTCTATGTAAGATATCACAAAATGTAACTATTTCACAACTACTTACATGAAGTAAATTCAAAGTTTAAAAGACAGGGAAGGCTACCTTGACTGGCTTTAGAGTGACAAGTCTTACATATATATTCTTTTCCATCAAATGACAATAGTATGTTAAAAATGTCCTGAGAAGGGTAGCTAGGTTTATTGAGTTTTAGGACAGATTTCTTATAAAGTGTTCTGTTACATATACAACAAATATAATATGGGCCTTCCTTTATTTTTTTGTTGAACTCTTCAATACACAAATCTAAAGTTTTATTTCTAGCAATATAATTCTGGTTGCGTTTTTCCTGTACTTTTTGTTTGTAGGAGCATCCATTGTATTGTATTCTTTAACCTGAGTATCAGGCTTTTCTTTTCTTTTTCTTGTTTTTTCTATGTATTCTTGTGCTTTTTTGTTTAACAACTCTTGTTCCTTATCAGAATCCATGGTTCTGTATTGTTGTGCCATTTTCTCTAGCAGGTATTGTTTCTTTACAGTATCCATTGTTTTGTACTTTTGGGACAGTTTTTTCCGTATTTCCTGTTTATTTTTCATATCCCTAACTTTTTTTTCTCCAAAAATATTTTCTTCTTTGGTGGCTCCATTGCTTCATAGTACTTTTTATTTCTATGATTCTTCATCAATTTTTTCCTTTCATTTCTGTCAGTTACTTTACATGAACATGAAGCAAACTGTATTCTGTAATGCCCTGGACTTTTATATTTCTCTTGTATTGTTCTAATGGCATCAACAAGTGAAGCTGTTCCATTTATGTTTTTAGTGTATTGAATGGGGGATGTCTCTCTTTCATTATAGAGCAGGAGAGAATACATATATTTTGATCTTTTTGTGGGTTTAAAGATACAACTGATGCAATATGAGGAAAATGATATCAAAAACCCTGTGCATTCACTGTTATTTATCATATCATTCTCAAGAATTAACTTGCTTTGAAATGAATCAGTTAATACTCCTTCAGTCTCAAACAAATTTTCTAAATTTACTTCAGTTCCAAAAACCTCTATAGTCGATTTACGAAACATGTTTTTGCCATTGTTGACAATGGTGGGTAAGGATGAGTTGTAATTTCAGTAATTGCATGGTTTAATTACAGAGTAGCAAAGAGAGTATAGAGCTACAGCACAACTTAGATTAAAATTTGTGGTTTCATTCACACTGTATCGAGAGACCATCCTATTTTGAATATTCTCAATTTGTACTCCTGTGACTTCAAATATATCATTGTTATGTATACTTTAAAAATAATGGACTAAACTATCAAGGGACGGTACTTCAAGAAGAACACATGTACCTTGAGGCTGCCCTCTACCATACAAATCTCTAGCATGAGAATCAAATATTTTGAACCCCATATTACCATTACAATAGATTGTCACAGCAATACACCTCACTGTTAATATGAAATTGGTGTAGTTTTCAGATCTAAGCAACTCAAAGGCTCTTTGTAAAGAGGTGCAGTACTGATATCCCTGGATAGCAGCATCTTGGTGTACAGTACCAGAGTAGCTTTCACTGTATTCCAGCTGATAATCAGTATCAAACACATTTAATGCTGTTGGTAACTCCGACTGCATTAAAAATGCGTGTCTGGCTAATCGTGACAAACTTGAATAACACTGATTTCCAATATTCATTATTTGTATAAGATCATTTGCAGAGCTGATCCCCTGTTTGTTATTGTAAATCAAAGAGCACAAACTCATTGCAACACATTGTTGTCCACATTCTGTCCAAAAACCAACTCGTTACCTTGACTATATGGAGCTGCTATTGTTTTGTTAGGGTCAACATATATTGGAGGACCAGGATTTTTTTCTATGTCTCTACTCAATATATACTTGCAATAATTTACAACATGGGTCTCACTCTTGCAAAGACACGTCAGTTTGTTACCAGAAAACAATGTTAAATATCGACTGGCACGATATTTTACCTCTCTTATACTTTGACGAAATCGACTACGACAGTTAAGCATAAACTTCTTTATTTTGAATATATTTTTAGCATTTACATAACAATACAATGTAGATGACATGGGAAAACACGAAAGAATACGTGCATAGACAAATTCTCTAACCTTTCTGCTTTTGTTCCTTAGACTTTTCAAACTTCTTTTTGGTATTCTGCTTGGTTCACGATCGCGTCTACATACACGATGAGACTTTAGTTTATGCTTCTCTCGATTAACATTACATAACTCAGTTGATATAGCATGTTTCTCGATGAAAGGTTCACTCATAAATGTTCGCTCATAAAGAGATCTCTCTCTCTTTCTAAATTTACTTCAGTTCCAAAACCCTCTATAGTTCTTGGAAGATTAGCTGGTAATAGCTGGTTGTGTTCTAAACTCGATTTACGAAACATGTTTTTGCCATTGTTGACAATGGTGGGTAAGGATGAGTTGTAATTTCAGTAATTGCATGGTTTAATTACAGAGTAGCAAAGAGAGTATAGAGCTACAGCACAACTTAGATTAAAATTTGTGGTTTCATTCACACTGTATCGAGAGACCATCCTATTTTGAATATTCTCAATTTGTACTCCTGTGACTTCAAATATATCATTGTTATGTATACTTTAAAAATAATGGACTAAACTATCAAGGGACGGTACTTCAAGAAGAACACATGTACCTTGAGGCTGCCCTCTACCATACAAATCTCTAGCATGAGAATCAAATATTTTGAACCCCATATTACCATTACAATAGATTGTCACAGCAATACACCTCACTGTTAATATGAAATTGGTGTAGTTTTCAGATCTAAGCAACTCAAAGGCTCTTTGTAAAGAGGTGCAGTACTGATATCCCTGGATAGCAGCATCTTGGTGTACAGTACCAGAGTAGCTTTCACTGTATTCCAGCTGATAATCAGTATCAAACACATTTAATGCTGTTGGTAACTCCGACTGCATTAAAAATGCGTGTCTGGCTAATCGTGACAAACTTGAATAACACTGATTTCCAATATTCATTATTTGTATAAGATCATTTGCAGAGCTGATCCCCTGTTTGTTATTGTAAATCAAAGAGCACAAACTCATTGCAACACATTGTTGTCCACATTCTGTCCAAAAACCAACTCGTTACCTTGACTATATGGAGCTGCTATTGTTTTGTTAGGGTCAACATATATTGGAGGACCAGGATTTTTTTCTATGTCTCTTCTCAATATATACTTGCAATAATTTACAACATGGGTCTCACTCTTGCAAAGACACGTCAGTTTGTTACCAGAAAACAATGTTAAATATCGACTGGCACGATATTTTACCTCTCTTATACTTTGACGAAATCGACTACGACAGTTAAGCATAAACTTCTTTATTTTGAATATATTTTTAGCATTTACATAACAATACAATGTAGATGACATGGGAAAACACGAAAGAATACGTGCATAGACAAATTCTCTAACCTTTCTGCTTTTGTTCCTTAGACTTTTCAAACTTCTTATTGGTATTCTGCTTGGTTCACGATCGCGTCTACATACACGATGAGACTTTAGTTTATGCTTCTCTCGATTAACATTACATAACTCAGTTGATATGGCATGTTTCTCGATGAAAGGTTCACTCATAAATGTTCGCTCATAAAGAGATCTCTCGTAAGGTTTGCGGACCAACCCGTTCCGAAAGCGCTCCTCATCTTTTAGTGTCGGTCTACCGCCAACGCTGTGTGCACATTTTGTATCCGTTTTGTATCCGTACACAGTATTTGTGCTGATCTTCCACCGCATAAACTCTTCTCCGTCCGCCATTACACCATGCCATGTGCTCATCAGTAAAATCTTCGCGCATGCGTATTAATTAAAGAATTGCAAACTGTGGCTGAACGAAAAAAAAAACGAAGCCGAAATTTCAACTCGGGCGTTTCCTTTGGAAAGCCCGAGTAATTAGCCACCGTAAAGAGATTCGAAAGCTGACGTTTCGAGCGCTAGCCCTTCGTCGTAGCGAATCCATATAACCATATAACTCAACCATATAACCCATTTACCACCTCTTCAAGCGGTTGATGATGCTACTCCTGTGATGCGAAGGCGACACGGACTATCACAACAAGCTTACAGCTCGACGCACAGATGCAGATAGGTGCTGTTGAAGAATTAACCATATTCTACCTCGCATTGGGTACATAGCAAGACAACTAAAAGCACTTGCCCACGCGCTCTACGACGGATCATGCGTCTCATGTAAAGAAAACTGTTTATCATACTTTCAACTCTTTTCACGAGTTCAATCACGTTCGTTACTAAAACTGTAAGAGTTCTCCTTCTCCTCTCTTCCATCTTAATTGATCTATTTTTAAAGCATCTGAGATATTCTGAATGGTTTTAATCGATTACTTGTGAGAGAGACCATGCTTTCTGGATATGATGTAGAATACTTTCGCGGTATAATCATGAATTGACGCTTTCAAGTCTTCAAGACTTAATAGAGACAGAGATAGAGAGAGTGAGGGTGGAAGGAGAGAGAGATAAAGACAGCACTTGAAAAGCCTACTGACAACTAGTTTTCATTTTCAGCGGAAACGGGGTTTTCTTTGAAAATCAGTGATCTTCATATTCGTTAGAAAAATAATAGAGTATATCCCATAGATACATTAGTACATTCTACTCCCAAACTCTGAGAGAACGACATTGCCGGGTTACAAAAGTTAATTTTCATTTTGATTTTACTCAGGTGAGCTTGGGTAGGTCATCTGGTGTTCGCACTTTTTGGTCTTCTCACGTATTCAGTCTCTAAGCCAATGTAGACTTCGGTAGATCTTTTTATTTAACGAGCTTCATCGGCTCAAAGCTTTTCACTCTGATTTGTACGCCTATATTGGCGAGGGTCTTTCGAGGTTTCTTTAATTATGTTAACCTTAAAAGGTGACCCTATGAATTACGTCTATCTCATGCACGGCTACTGCATTATACGTCTATCGTTATCGTTATCATTCTTCGGTATCGAAGCTACGCTATTTCCTTTTGAACTTGAAATGTTACAAATATACTTTTTTTCTTGGTAGAGCAGACCATTTCTTGCCTTATCAGTTACAAGTAAAACAAGGAAACAACATCTACTTAAACATATTGCATAGTTCACTAACAGTTTAAATCTTAACTAGACTTAATTAAATGATTCATTTATATCAGACATGAACATTCAGTTTCATTGGCTTTTATCTTTCACTTGATTTTATTGTCGTCATCGGCATGGCGAATTGTGCGATCAAACAAAATAAACTATGACTATGTCTATATCTATGTCTTTGTCTTTCTCAGATACTGATTCGGTCTGTATCCTTGATAAGGTTCAAAGTCTTATTCTTCTTTGTCGAGCTGTTTGGCTAGTCTTCAAAGTCCGTTCGCAGATTACTAAACCAAACTAGCCCTCGTCAACTAGCCTCCCACGCAGACGTTCTTAGGCTTGTCACGCGTTCCTCCCCACGAACGTGGGGCGGAACGCCTGACAAGCCTAAGAACGTCTGCGTAGGAGGCTACTCGTCAACTCCTCCGGCGCTTAATTATATCTCTCTTGAGCTGTGAAGATGACAAGTACTATCAAATTAAGTCCTCCGTTCGACGCAGGACAATCAGTAGTTCCTCTTGACCAGTTAACCATGTTCTGCCTTACATTAGAATGCAAAACAAGACACACTAAAAGCACTTGTCAAAGTCCGCCCCGACGGATCATGGGTCTCTAGTACATAAAACTGTCCATAACACTTCGAACTCGTTTCACATGTTCACTCACATCAGTCTCTTCAACTGTAAAAAAAAAATTGTTTTGTTTGTACTTCTTTCACCATAACTGATCTTTCCAAAAAGAATACAAGGAGCTTTAATCAATTTACTCCTTTAATTGTGATTCAGAGATAAGATAGTTTTTGGATTTGCGGAATGCCTTCGGAGATGATAATGAATTGGCGCTTTAGAGTCGACAAAACATACAAAAAAGAGAACACTTAAGCAGTCGGCTTTCTTTTGCAACTCTACAACCATCTCAGCGATTTTTAAACCGAAACGAGGTTTCCTTTAAAAATCGGTGAACCAATCCAACCGTCCACTGATGACGTCTGGTTTCACGTTTCAAACTATCTCTAAGTTCATTTCATTACTTGTATTTATTATAACACTAAGCCTCGCCCAATAGTTGCAGACCTTATTATTAGCACAATCTTGAGAGGTTTAGTGGATATTCATGTGCTTCTAGATAAATAAGCTCGCGAGCAGTCTCGCAAACAGGCGACGGCTGCCTAATTATGCGTCTTACGTAGTGAAGGCGAGACGGTAGTTTCACACTAAGCTTTCGTTTCGTTGCACGAAAGCCCATAGTTCCTCTTAACGAGTTAACCATCTTCTGCCTTACATTACAATGCATAACAAGACACACTGGAAGCACTTGCCAAGGTCCTCCCCGACAGATCATGGGTCTCTGGTACATAGAATTGCCCATAAAAGTTCCACTTCTTTTCACATGTTGACTGACATTAGTTTCATTAACTGTAAAAGTTTTTTTCTCTTTTTTGTCCCGCATTCCCCAAAACTAAACTTTCCAATAGGAATAAAAGGGGCTTTATTTATTTCTTTATGTGTGATTCAGAGTGGCTAGGACAGTTTCTAAATTTGTGGAATGCCTTTGGGGAACGAGCATGAATTGGCACTTTCGAGTCTACAAAAGATAAAAGAGACAAGAAACCTTAGGATGTCGGCTTCTTTTGCAACTCTGCAACCATCTCAGAAATTTTTGAACCTAAAAGGGGTTTTCTTTAAAAATCGGTGAACCAAACCAACCGTCCACTGATGACGTCTGCTTTCACGTTCAAAAATGTCGCTATGTTCATTTCATTACCTGTATTTATCATAACACTTGGGAACTTTTGCAACCCTATAACCCGCTAAGCGATTTTAATTTTGAACCGAAACGGGGTTTCCTTAAAAAAATCGGTGGACCAAACCAACCGTCCACTGATCACATCTTGTAAATCTGAATCACGTTTCAAGCATTCGCTAAATATAAGTTCATTTCATTGCATGTATTTATCGTGAAACTAAGCCTCGCTCAATAGTTGGAGACCTTATTATTAGCACAATCTTTAGTGCCTTAGTGGATATTTATATACTTCCAGATAAATAAGCTCGCAAACAATCTTGCAGACAGGCGATAGACGGTTATCTTTATGCGTCTTCTGCAGTGAGGGCGAGAGGTTAGTTTCACACTAAGCTTTTATTTCGACGCACGAAAGTTCATAGTTCCTCTTGACGAGGTAACCATCGACCGCTTTACATTAAAATGCATAGCAAGACAAACTAGAGGCACTTTTCAAAGTCTTTCCCGACAGATTATGGGTCTCTAGTACATAAAATTGTCCACAAAAGAACCACCTCTTTTTGACATGATCACTCACATTAGTTTCTTCAACTGAAAAAATTGTTCTTCGGTTTTGTCCCTCATTCAGCAGAACTTAACTTTCCAAAAAGAATCAATGCAGCTTTCATCAATTTATTCCTTTATTTGTGATTCGGAGCGATTAGGATAGTTTCTAAATTTGTGGAATGCCTTCGAAAAATGATCATGAATTGGCGCTTTAGAGTCTACAAAAGATAGAAGAGAGAACAGTCAAGAAGTCGGCTTTGTTTTGTAACTCTACAACCCACTCAGCGATTTTTGAACCGAAACGGGGTTTCCTTTGAAAATCGGTGAACCAAAACCAACCGTCCACTGATGACGTGTTGTTAAGAACAATCTGAATCACGTTTCAAACTGTCGCTAAATATAAGTTCATTTCATTACATGTATTTATCATAACACTAAGCCTCCCCCAATAGTTGGAGACTTTATTATTTGCACAATCTTGAGTGCTTTAGTGGATATTTACATACTTCTAGATAAATAAGCTCGCAAACATTCTCGCAAACAGGCGACGGTTACCTATATGCGTCTTCTGTAGTGAGGGCGAGAGGTTAGTTTCACACTAAGCTTTCATTTCGACGCAGGAAAGCTCATAGTTCCTCTTGACTAGTTAGCCATCTTCTGGCCTACATTAGAATGCATAACAAGACTCACTGGAAGCACTTGTCGAAGTCTTCCCCGACAGATCATGGGTCTCTAGTACATAAACAGTTAAAGCAAACTATTTCGTTTTGTAATTAGATAAAACACTGGATGGTTCTATAGCTGATTTTTTTTTTGTATTTATCGAGTTCCCATCGGCTAAAAGCTATTCTTCCGGAAGGGTGCACCTTGATCATTACAATGTTAAATCTAAACTGCACTTACATGATTTATTTGTCATAAATATGCATATTCGATTTTATTGGCTTTTATCTTTCATTTGATTTCAATTGTCGTCTTTATAGCAAAAATTGCAACCAAGTGAATTGAACATTGGCCAACTCCTCAGGCGGTTACCTGTGCTTTTTCTGTAGTGAAGACCGGACGTTAGTTTCACAATTAAGCTTTCTTTTCGACGCACGAAAATTAATAGTTCCTCGTGACGGGTTAGCCATCTTCTGCCCTACATTAGAATGCATAACAAGACAAACTAGAATCACTTGTGAAAGTCCGCCTCGATCAATAGTACATAAACTTGCTTATAGAACTTCGAACTCTATTCACGTGTGCATCACATTACTTTCTTCAACAGAAAATGTTCTCCCTCTTTTTTGTCTCTCTTTTACCATGACCGAACTTTGCAAAAAGAATACAAGAAGTTTTAACCAATTTATTCGTTTTTTTGTGTGTGTGTGATTCAAGACTAAGATACTTGCTAAATTTGTGGAATGCCTTCGTGGAATAATCATGAATTGTTGCTTTGGAGTCTACGAAGGATAACATAAAGAACACTCAAGAAGTCGGCTTTCGTTTGCTACTCTTCAACCATCTCATCGATTTTTGAACCGAAACGTGGTTTCCTTTGAAACTCGGTGAACCAAACCTCAACTATCCAGTGATGATGTCTGGTTTCACGTTCCAAAATGTCCCTATGTTCATTTCATCACTTGTATTTATCAAAACACTAAGTCTCTTTTTCGAGTCTACAACCCTCGCAGTGATTTTTTTAACCGAAACCGGGTTTCCTTTGAAACTCGGTGAACCAAACCTGAGCCGTCCACTGATGACGTCTGGTTTCACGTTCCAAACTGTCGCTGTGTTCATTTCATTACCTGTATTAATAATAACACAGGCCTCTTTTGCCACTCTACAACCCACTCAGTGATTTTTGAAACGAAACGGGGCTTGTTTTAAAAATCGGTGAACCAAACCAATCGTCCACTGATGACGTCTTGTTAAGAACAATTATATAAAGCACGTTTCAAACTGTCGCTAAATATAAATTCACTTCATTACATGTATTTATCATAACACTAAGTCTCGCCCAATAGGTGCAGACTTTATTATTTGCACAATTATGAGTGCTCTAGTGAATATTTATATACTTCTAAAAAAAATAAGCCCCCAAACAATCTCGCAAAATTGTACATAGAAGTTCCACTTCTTTTCACATGTTCACTCACATTAGTTTCTTTAACTGTAAAAGTACGTTTTTCCTCTTTTTTGGCCCTCATTCCCGATAACTCAACTTTCCAAAAAGACCTAAAAGGATCTTTAGCAAATTTATTTCTTTATTTGTGATTCAGAGCTGCTAAGATAGTTTCTAAATTTGTGGAATGACTTCAAGGAACGAGCATGAATTGGCGCTTTAGAGTCAAAAGATAAAGGAGAGGCCACTGGAGAAGTCGGCTTTGTTTTGCAACTCTACAACCCTCTGAGCGATTTTTGAACCGAAACAGGGTTTCCTTTAAAATCGGTGAACCAAAACCAACCGTCCACTGATGACGTCTCGTTAAGAACAATCTGAATCATGTTTCAAACTGTCGCTAAATATAAGTTCATTTCGTTACCTGTATTTATCATAACACTAAGCCTCGCCCAATAGTTGGAGACTTTATTATTTGCACAATCTTGAGTGCTTTAGTGGATATTTACATACTTCTAGATAAATAAGCTCGCAAACATTCTCGCAAACAGGCGACGGTTACCTATATGCGTCTTCTGTAGTGAGGGCGAGAGGTTAGTTTCACACAAAGCTTTCATTTCGACGCAGGAAAGCTCATAGTTCCTCTTGACTAGTTAACCATCTTCTGCCTTACATTAGAATGCATAACAAGTCCTCCCCGACAGATCTCGGGTCTCTAGTACATAAAATTGTACGTACAACTTCCACTTCTTTTCACATGTTCACTGACATTAGTTTATTGACTGTAAAAGATTTTCCCTCTTTTTTTGTCTTTCATTCCCCATAACTAAAAGGGGCTTTAGTTAATTTTTTTTCTTTATTTGTGATTCACAGGGCTAATATAGTTTTTAAATTTGTGGAATGCCTTCGGGGAACGAGCATGAACTAGCTCTTTAGAGTCTACAAAATCTAAAAGAGAGAACAATCAAGAAGTCGGCTTTCTTCTGCAATGCCAGAAACATCTCAGCGATTTTGAACCGAAAAGGGGTTTCCTTTGAAAATCGGTGAACCAAACTAACACTCCAATGATGACGTCTGGTTTTAAGTTCTAGACTGTCGCTATTGTCATTTCATTACCTGTATTTATCATAACACTAAGCTCTTTTGCGACTCAACAACCCTCTTAGCGATTTTTGAACCGAAACGGGGTTTCCTTTGAAAATTGTTGAACCAAAGCAACCGCCCACTGATGACGTCTTGTTAAGAACAATCTGAATCACGTTTCAAACTGTCGCTAAATATAAGTTTATTTCATTAGATGTATTTATCATAAAACTAAGCCTCGCCCAATAGTTGGAGACCTTATTATTAGCACAATCTTGAGTGCTTTAGTAGATATTTAAATACTTCTAGATAAATAAGCTCGCAAACAGTCTGCTCCCAAACTCCGAGAGTGCGACATTGTCCAATTACCAAAGGTGAGTTTTATTTTGATTCTACTAGGGTGAGGTTTAAATCTTCATTAGCTAGTCTATTCACTGAAAGGACATGACTGATGCGATTCGACGTTTAGTATATAGATGTATTCTCTGCGTTTTGGAAGTCATTCTGCTTTTAGGTCGAAGGCTATCTATACTTTCCTGAACTTTCGGTAGTTTGACTAATTTAGTATTCGTCTAACAGGAATTCACGTCCAAGCAGCTTTTTATCGGCACTGTTCGATATTCATTGTATAACTCAAGACTTGCGAAAATTTAAAGTATTTGAATTTTAATTGTAACTGAACAATGCAGAGTTCTTTTCAAGCGAATGTCTTCTTGCTTGTTAATTAGGTTTGTTTGTAAATATAGAACAAAGACCTTTTTAACAGTGAAAGCAAACTGTTTCAGTATTTAATTAAATAGGACACTGCATTGTTCTGTGGCCGTTTTTTTAAATTTAACGTGTTCTCTCGGCTAAAAGCTTTTCGCTCTGAATTGTCCGCCTTGTTTATTTTAATGTTAAATCTAAAGTGATTCATTTATCCCAAACATGCATGTTCGCTTTTATTGGCTTTTATCGTTCATTTGAATTCAATTGTGGTCTTCATAACAAATTGTGCGACCAAGCAACGTAAACAATTGGCCAACTTCTCAGACCGTAAATTATTCGTCTCCACTAGTGAAGACGACACGTTAGTATCACATTAAGCCCTCAGTTTGATAGATCCTCTTGACGAATTAACCAAGTTCTGGCTCATTAGAATGGATATCAAGACCTACCACACTATGAGTACGTGCTAAAGTCCGCCACGACAGATCATGGGTCTTGAGTACATAAAATTGTCTATAAAACATGGTCGGCAAGTTTTTTCGTCACCGGTGAGTTTTAAAGGTTCTTATACCGAGCATGAGACCTACAGTTTTCACATTGCAAGGCCTTGTAAAAAACTTTGCAATGTCAGACATCATTTTTTCATTACAATGAATTTCGTATATAAACCTTGCCTAGAAACTGCCACATTAAAACAGCGAGCTACTTTTCATTGTAGCGTCACTCTTTTTATTGGAGTAGCGGACACAGAAGAATGTCTGCTGTCACGTGTTCGAGACAACGCGTTCTTTTTCATCACGTACCCGACCATAGTCACTGTCAATTAGCACACATGATTGCGTACTGAAAAGACACCGGTCTTGCATTAAATTTTTGCCCAATGAGACGAGTCAATAGAAAACGTGAATAAATCAGAGATTGTGCTTGTTCCAGCCGCTTTCCAAACTTCAGGCTATCCCTGGTGCATTTCCGCCAATCCTTGAACTGCTTTTCTTCTTCGTGGTACTCTCATCGGAGGCGCCTTTTTTACTAACTGTATCGGTCTGTTTACTGAAAGCAATTACTGTGGTATCCGTACACAATAAGTTAATCTTGGAATTTTAATTTAGGAGAATCTTTGAATGGTCCTTATTGCACATTGACATGTGATAACCAAAGTTAACAAGCTGTTTTCCTTTTTCTCGCCGTGGTGTTTTCTAAAAGAAATAAAAAACATGTACTTCGTGTTTCTACCGAGTTATACAAACACTCGTGAAAGTTTGGGAGAACTCGCAAAAGCTGTGGAAACACTCGCCGCGGCTCGTGTTCCCACAGCATTTCTCGTTCTCCCAAACTTCCACTCGTGTTTGTATAACTCGATAGAAACACGGCACATTTTGTTTTCTATTTCTTAAATATGATATCATGATTGAATGTGTATTTCTTTTTTCTTTTTTTTTTCCTTTCTGACAGCTGACTGCCAAGCACGGGTCATGATTGCCTTGAGTTGTTTACTTTTTTCCTTTTTATGCCTGGCGCATTGCAGAAGTTATCACTACGGTCTCTCTAACCATGGAAGCAAGGGTAAGCCAACGGGGAAAAAACAATTTTTTTTTTTTTTTTATACTAGACATTAAGCCGGGTGGCGGCTGGGATCTTGGCGATTTTAAAATGTCAATGGACTTTAGAAATTCAAAAAAACAAAACAAAACAAAACAAAAAAAACTATACTAACAATTGCAAAGCTAACCAAAAAACAAAGAAGTTGGAAAAGCTATTTAGTACTTGTGCCTCTACAGAAAGCTTGTATGGTTAATGCATTTGAACTCAATAGAATTAGGTTTTAGTGCCGGGGTAGCGTCATCACTTAATTACCTAGTCAAGCACATAGTAAGAAGAAGAAAAAATTGTATTATCAGGAAAATCATTGTTTCTAAGAATAAACTGATAACAAATGAAAAAATCGAAATCTGTAAGACGTTACCCAGATTTGATAGGAAAATCAAATACCAAGAGTTTTTTTAGATTTAAATTCAACAAGTGTTTTGCCTTTTTTTTCAGAAGACGGTTTTTGCGCGGGTAAAGCCAATGGAAACTACCCGGATCCAGATAGTTGTTACGGGTTCATCAGCTGCTCAAACCAGATTGCGTACAAAATGAACTGTAACCCTCCCTCGTTAAAATACAATGAGAATAAGGACAAGTGTGATTGGCCATGGAATGTACAGTGTGACCAAGGTAGGTTTTGTTAAACCTCTTTCTTCTAAGAGATATCATCGCGCAGAATGCCTATTGTTCTCGGGACATTTACTTGCGGTTGGAAAGGTCTGTTATAACGCTTGTTATTATTCATAGCGCCCAAAAGAAGCTTATTCATTGGTTGCTATGAACGCCCGGCAATGCTCATTAGCCTGATGGAAGCGGCAAACTAAACAATGAAACCAGTGCGCTATTGTTACTCCCTTTGTCTCGTTCAGCCCAAACCGATTTTGTTTCTTACTTTGTTTGAATAGATAAGTTTTTTCTTTCGTTACGTCGTAAGTGAACAAAAACACTAGCTAACATGGCGATCGATGCAGTCGATTTGATCCCGGCAAATCCAAGCGAATTGTTCGGTAATCGAGCCCAAGCTAACACCAGTCGTTTGGGTGCCGAACGGTCGATTATCGAGCTCAGTCGAATGTTTGATTACCAAACGATCAAGATCAATCACAGTAAATAAAATATTAGATTCTGTTCGATTACCGAACACAAACAAACACGAATCATCGATTGAGCTCGATTTTGTCAGTACATTAGATATGCAGGAGTTGATATGTCTTACTTCACTTTACTTTACTTTACTTTACTTTACTTTACTTTACCTAATTTTACTTAACTTTAGGCCCGGTTTAAACGTCGCATTTTACATGCGCCGAATCGAATTGCTGAATTAAGTGCATGTAAAATGCGACGTTTAAATCAATTAAATGCGACATATTTCAATTCGATGCGAGTCGGTCGAATATTCGACTGATCCAGCCGAATATGCGACTGAAATTCGACAGTTGATTTAAACGCCGCATTTTACATGTGCCGAATCGAATTGAAATTATGTTAAATAATTTATGTTTGCTCAAATGGGAATTTTAAACACATCACTCGCGCTCAGCAATTTTATTCGGCAAAACAATGCGACGTTTAAATCAAACCAGCCGAACGTATTCATTCGAGTCGGCTAAAATTAGTATTTGATTTGGCGCATGTAAAATGCGACGTTTAAACCAGGCCTTAGGAAATTTCCAGTTCATTTCGAATTACAAGCGTATTTCTGTCTCGACTTTTGATCACAAAGACTAATGATCTTAAAGAATTTTTTCTTGATCATCACGCGATCTTGCCGGCAGTTCAGATAAATCAGACGGTGCATTGTGATCGGTTTTAAAATTCACGGGAACTGTGAATTATTAGTGGTTCTTGTTAATAAATACTTTAAGTGAAAACGGATTTTATTAAAGAGAAGTTGTATCTTACATTTGCCGTGCGTAGGTTTTCGTGAAACAGTGTAAAATTTTGTTAAATCGGGTTCGAAAATTGTTTCCATACTGAAACTCCCTGTTTTCGCTGTGCTTTCACGTTTGAAACAATAGTCCTTCCACTTGCTCAATGTTCTTCATTTTAGGCTTAAATTGTAGGTACATCATTCTTCTTCAAAAAGCCATGCGTAGGTTGTAGGATTTTGACATCTATAAAGCGGTAAAGCACTTTTTATAAACGCTACTTGACGAATTTGAGCCCTTTCTTCTCTAATTGTGAGCGCTCTCTTATTCAAATTTGCCTCTTTCGTGAATTTTGTGAATTATGAATAATTAATGATGTCCACGCATTCTGCCCGATGTTTACAGCATCTTCTATTAGTCCAGCTGTTCGAAGGCTGATTCCATCTATTCACTGACAGATTGATATCCAGTAGATAGGTGTTGACAAAACAAATCTGGCTATCCTGTAGATAGTGTAATTTTCGATGAAAGGTTATGTTATCTACCCATTGGAAAACTTGAGCTGCAGTTCAATCCAGGGTTAGGCAGTTCTTGAAAATCAATCAATTCTGATTTTAGCGCTTGGGCGACCATCTTCGTTTTGCCCCTCTACTGAAGAACTTTCAACGGCTTTTTAGGGCACCACTTTTAGTATTTTGCCACGTAAAACGTTGTAAATCCCGATAAAAATTGCATTAGTCGAAACAAGCAAATGGCACAACAGCTAATTCGTTTCTATTTAAATCCATTTGTTATCACTTTATTCAACAACTTTTCCAGAATGCAATTTAATATTTCCATAAATGATTAAAAAAATGTGGAACAGGGAGAAAGAATCCAGAAGAGGGACATTGCCTATTTAGGGTTCGAAGTTTTAAGACTTAAAATAAAACAAAAATCCTACTCCCTTCATTAAAATTAAAAAAAAAGGAATTAAGAAAAAAAGATATAGTCTTGGCCTGAAAACTGACCGTTGTTGGAAGGCTTTCGGATATTTATTTTATAATGTCAAGTTTAACAATGTTTCCGCCAAAAATCCTCGCACAACTAAAACGTTTTTTTCACTTAGATAAAGTATTCAAATTTAAATTACACAATTTGGAGTCCAGCAATCTGCATATTAATATGTCGTGGGCATCACCATGAATGACGCGGTTGCCGCAGCCGTGTCGACCCTTGCGGCGTTTGTATTATTGCTGTTGCCATAGTAACAGTTTTCTTAAGGTGGTGGTTGCTCTTGATGCAATTCTTACAGTGTTTCCACTATGCATGACAAACATATATGCAGTTATCATGTTGATCAATAAACCTTCCACATGTCATTACCGAGCTAAAAATTCACTATCTTTATTCACTTAACACTACTAATGACGACTTCGACAGTGCTGATCCTAGCAGAATGCAGGATGCCTGTCACATATGAACTCAGTTAAATGACCTTGCTCTCCATGGGTTCTCGTAGCTCAGTTGATAGAGTACCCTCCCGGTGTTTGGGAGTTAATGGGTTCTACTTCTCAGATTTTTTGCACGGTCCATGTTGTTCAACTCACTTATTACATTTCAGTACCGAGCTTTGATTCACTTATCGCCAACGTTTTACCTTGCTGTTTTGATTTCAGGGGGAAATGTAGGTACCGGTTGCCAAGAGGGAAGCACCTCATATGATGAGTGTAGACAAAGATGCACCTGTGTTGGAGGCCAATGGGTTAACTGCGTTCGAATTAGAAAAGAATTCACTTCATTGACGGATGCCGAGCGAAAACGTCACATACGTACCATATTAAGGGTATCGGCAATCGGTAGTATTTATAGGGCGAAATATGAAGAGCTTATAAATGAGCACTTTAAGCTGTTTTATAAAGGTATTCATAACCCGGAACAGTTTCTCCCTTGGCATCGTTATTACATACTGCGATACGAGAACCTCATGCGAAAAGCCGATTGCACTTTTACGGTGGCCTATTGGGACTGGAGTCTAGATTCCAGGGAACCGTTTAGCACAGGTAGAGATAACGTCTGGAACAATGTCACTGGGTTTGGAGGAAACGGCGCAGATGATCATAACTGTGTGCTGGACGGTCCCTTTAGAAAGGACGCCTGGAAACGAGTGAGACCAGTCCTTTTTCCAGACTGCTTGACAAGGGATTTCTATGAAAAACCTCCTGGCGAGCTAGCTGTGATGAACGTCTTGCACTGGGACGTTTTCGAAGAGTTTGAATACCGTCTGAGAGAGGCGCTGCATGACGTAGTACACTGTCTAATCGGTGGCACCATGTGCAAACAAGAAGCCGCTTCAGCTCCGGAATTTTTTCTTCATCACGGTTTCATTGATAAGCTCTGGGATGACTGGCAAAAAAAAAGTTCTGCCCACAAATATGCGTACTTCCCGACGATTGACGAAAACATGGAACAAACAGATTTGAGACCTGACCAGCTGATTGACCTTTCTAACCAACCAGGAGGCGTAAGTGTCGAGTATGAGCCTTACAAGCCAGAAGAAAATGAAAGGTCGGAATTTGCAGGTAAGAAACCGCTCATGCTAGCTTGTCTCTCTTCCAGGCTACTCGCAGCTTTAGCGTTCGTTATCGTGGTTTCCTTGCTTTCTTAGCTCGCCCAAACTACTTAAAACCATCAAACTACGCAGGCTCCTGTCCATTCATCTTGGACTTTGTATTAAAGGTACTTTGTAGTGGTCCCATAATCTAACAACTTTTTCCATTTCTCCTTTCCATCCCTTCCTTCTTCCTCTCTTTAATTCTTTTTTTTTCTTGCTTTGTTCCTTTCGTACTGTCTCTTTTTCTTTTATTTGTTATTCTTTCTCCCTTCCTTTTTTTTTAATACGTTGTTTTACTCTGTCATTCTGTTTTAGTGTATTGGACGACGTACTTGTTTTAGTCCTTTTTAGGATCTGTCAAGAATAAAAAGCACTCAAGGAGCAGTAAAGACGACACACGAAAAATTGAACGCACAAAACAAGGCAATGAAACAAGAAAAACAAAATAAAAAAGTACATGAAGAGTAGGCGGGTTTTCGTGTATCGGAAATCGATCGGTTTGCGAAACAATTTGGGATTAATTGTTTCCGTGAACAGGCAAACTCTCTAGTAGTGATGAAAAGTGGCTGTTGCAGTCGCGAATCGGATCGGTTCAAAATTAAATGAATCCCTATGTGACGGTATCGGGAAAAGAGAACGACTTCCTTTCAGAAAGAAATGGCAACCGTGAATTCAAGCTACTGCCCGATAAACGAACAGGTTTTCTTTACAGAGTGTTGCTAAAAGAAAGCTTTATTTTGTCAACACTTTCCGCCAAAGTCTTTGTAAAACAAGTATTTCTTTCGCAAGCCACTGAGCCACAAAGACGAGCAAGTCCCGAGTATTCATTACGTTCAATTTATAAACTGAAAAGCTTTATAAGAATTAGCACACAAACTGTAGTAACAAACAAACAACAACGCATGTTGGAAATCAAAATTATTAACTTGACGTTTCGTATGTGTTCGACATACACCTTTAGAAGTGACCGTTTAGAATACAAGTAACAACTACAATCATGGACAAAAGTCTTGGGACAAATTTACATTTGTGGCGCTTTTTCACTCGCGCCAAACAAACAGCGCTAACGTCTTAAAGTTAATGCAACTTATACGACTAAAATTTATTTTTCCGCTATTCCAAGAATAAGCTGTTTGTCTTTGTTTTCTCCAGGTTTGATCCAACTAGGTAATCAATCTAAGAAGCCTTGGGGCCGACCATTTACTGGACTCAGTTTAGAAGCTATCAGATTGTTCATGGTATCTCCAGCAGAAGTAAAGAAGGTCACGGAGCTTGGGAAATAGCTTGATCCCATTGCGACTGAACGTAAACATTAACACTGACTGTTTACTGCACTCATGATCGTAGCTATAGTGTGCAAGGAAGTCATCCTTTGTCAGATCTCGTCATTTAGCCCAACTCATGCAAATATCTCCCAGTAGCTTTACCTCAAGCCGTGATTATCTAGTTCATTAAGACGAACAAAATAAGTTAATTTAGAAAACAAAACATTGTTTAAAGTAGAACATTAAATAATATGTAATTAATGTATTGTATAATAGGTCAAATTATTTTCTACGTTTGATTGGCTCTAACTTGTGATCAGTTGGAAGATATTTTTGTGACTTTCTTATGTTTAACATGAGACTTCGAAATTGAATTTTCTATGAACGGATTGCCACGAAGGGTACATCAGCCGAGTTGATTATCTCTCTAAGAAAAGTAAGGCTTGTTTTATTAGACGCTCCATTATACCGAATTACGGCTTGTGTACTTTTAAGCGTATTTTTCTTTTCGTTTGAAGAGCGGCGCGAGCATTCCTTGTTTATCATAGAATAGGAAACAATCAGTAAGCAATCAAATTCGCAGATTTCCATTAGTAGAACACAGCTGAAGACTGAGCTACCAAAAAAACATGTTTCTGTAGATTCATTGTTTTCGTACATCTCGTGAGAGCTAGGTCACAGTACTCGTTATAATCAGTGACACACTTAGCTTGCATCATCATCTACCACATTTTAGATACATCATCTGTGTTCAGCCACCGAACACAACAACAGGGTGACATAGAAACATATAGTTGATAATCTGGAAATTATAGCAGCCCGTGTAAAATTGTGAGATTCCATTGGTAGATTATACGATCCCACAATGATTCTGAAAGAATATAGGAGGGGAAGGTAGAGTCGGGAAGGTTCCTCGTGCTGTTCATCCCAAGGTCAATTCGGCTTAAAATTGAAGAGTCAGGGATAAGCAAATTAATCAATCCTTATAACACTCATTTCACCTTTTCCTATTTTAATTGCAAAGTCGTCAATAGTATTTAGAACAAGCTATGGGATTGAGGAAATATCGCATTGCAACTAACGGGTAAGCGGGGACTGCTCAAAGGATGTCTTGCTTCTATGGTATACATTATGTATGTAGTTTTTAACTAATGATCGAGCTGTGGTTGATTAGAACTTAGTTTTAGGAGCCGTTATTATTAATGATTAATCGACATTTAGAATTCAGCTAGAACAGCAATTTTAATATTGTAAGAAGAAGCTTTTATGTCTAAGCTACAGTTTATAAGAACTTATAGTTTTAGAAGCCGTTTAATTGATACTTTACAATTAGAAACCAGTAGCTGTAACAAAACATCCTGGCATTATGAAGGTTTTATGTCTTCGCTGCAACTGACCAGAAGTTATAGCTTTAGAAGCTGTTTTTAACTGGGAATTCACAATTATAATCGTGTAAGGTTTGCCAGCTAAATGTTTTGGTCATTTCCTTCAACGGTTTCAGTTATTAGTCATATTGTTGCTTAGCACAACGGTAGAGAATTATTTCAACAAATGTTATAGATTGCTAATGGGTTAGAATTAAGAATAAAAATGTTGGATAAAATGTTTTAATCCAATTCTCATTCTGTGTCATTTGTAGTTCAGTAGCACCTAATTATATAAACAATGAGGTTTTAAAAGTCAGAATGCTCGCGATTTAGCTCATTTCAATAGCATGGATTTCCTGGAGATGTTGTTACCCCCACTGGATTGGATGTTAGACTATGTTGGCTATTCAGTCTATCCTACGGGTAAGTCCAATGGGCAATGAGTTACTACTTTAAAATTGCAAGAGGCTCTTCTAGGGTCCTCGCTGCTCATTGGAAGGGTTCTTAGTGCCTTCTTTTCCACCCGAAACCATCCCCCAAACCCCGTTTATCTCCAGAAGTATTGACGTTATATTAATCAACCTGATATAGCTAGCATACCATTCCAAAGAGTTAACTTAAAAGCACATTTAAAGGACCCTAGTCATCCTCCGCCATTTTCGATGGCATCGACATTATTGATATAGCATGGTGTAGCGAAGTCTTATTGTTTTACTGCAAGCTGTGTTTCTGAAGGTATGTTTAATTATCTTGAGTAGTTTCACAGTGATTTTCTCCTCTGGCCCTTTAAAGTAGAATTATATAGAAAGACTGCAAAAGTAGCGATACTTTGAGCGCAAAGTGGTTATTCCACTATCCCTAAGAGAACGTCACACAATGCTGACCACTGAAACGAAATACCAGGTTGCGTCGCGATCCTAGCCTGCGCACAGGCTCCCAGCGAGTTCGGAAAAAAAAAAATTCGCTGAGCGAGTGGGACGCGGGGGAGCCTGTAGACATTGTTTTCAATGTACCGTTCCGCCCCTTGGTGATTAACCTGTTACAGATCTGTCAAGGAGACAATTAAACCTGACAAATTTGATGGGTTTCCCCGCGCTGATGAATCGGCTTTTTATAACAATTTACCGTAATGATGGTAAATAAAGTAGACAGGCCAAACACGACTCGTACGAGAAAAGGAGAAAACTAGAGCCGTTAGGTCGTGCTAGGCGGCAAGTTTTAAGAGGTCTACAATCAGAACTAAGCTGAACAATGGCATATACAACACGCAACACAGTCGACAGACTTGCGCGTAATGAGTTAAATTTAAATCCTGTGGTACTAGAACAATCAAAGGAGAAATCAACCTATACATCGAGCTCCAGGAACATAAGCTCGATCAGATAGCTGCAAGAAACATTAGAATTTCTTTAGACAAGCATTTAGCGTTCTCGAAGTAAAGCTACGTCTCCGAAGGAAAACCAGGAGGGCAAATATATGACACCCGTGATAAGAATCTACCTACTGTACTTGCAAACAGTCTAGTAATCATAGCCGGGCCCGGCGTCACAATATTTATAGAATGCGGGTAAGCAACACGTTCACAGTAAATGTCATACATTGTATTTTATCCCTTAAAAGAAAATACTTGGAGACTTAAAAACAAATCTTGCAATAGAAATGAGCCAAAACAATACACCAACACATCAGGGGCACCCAACGAGAATATAGTTTAAAACCGCTAAAACATAGCATTGTTGAAAGTATTTTGGTATTTAAACGGTAGATATAGGCATATTTTTATCCCCTAAAAATTTTTCATCTGTTCGGATTTCCTAGCTGAAAGTCTAGTGACCCGAAAATTATAGGGATCAAAACTTACCTTTTCGAAAATTTCAGCCAGAAAAAAGGCTCCCGAAAATTATAGGTGACCTTTTTAGGGTAAAAATCCGTTTAAAATAGGCAATTATACCATATTTTAGATGTTCGAAAATCTTAGGAGAAGCAGGCAAACAAGAAATTTTACAAAAAATGTTCCGAAAATTCTAGATCTCAAATCGTCTTCCGAACAGATATATTTCCGAAAATTGTCGTTGGGTGCCCCTGAACACATGGCAAATTATTCAAAGAAGCAACACGCAGATAACAGCGGAAATCATGCAGACCTATGACTTCTTAAATCTGCCGCCTAGCACGATCTAACGGCTCTAGTTTTCTCCTTATAACACCATACGAAATGCCTTTCATAAAGAAGAGTGAAGCGACAAAAAGGTCGAAAGACCGAAAAATAAACGCAAATCTACAAATGGCACGAACCGTTGGAGTCGTGTTTGGCCTGTCTATTTTATTTACCATCATAGACGCGGCAGCAATTGAAAAATTAGGCTCTTCTCGAAACCAGTCGGTAGAATTCCGAAAACATCGCGCTTCTACCCCACAGTTTCCAGTCATAGCTTCTGCTCACGTTTCAAACCAGAGATATAACGAAAATGTTGCAAAGAATTGCTCAAAGCTGCTTCAAATTCGTCGTCAGTGAACTGCACGCGGAAGCCGTTGTTGACAGTCTCGGCAAGAATTATGCTAATTTACAAGCAGTCGTCAAGATCCGTCAATTATTTATCTCAGAGCTGTCAACAGTCATCGATTCAACCAATCAGATCTTGATACCAGGAGCTGGTATCATGGAACGGCGGCATCAATGGAATGTCTACAGGCTCCCCTGCGGACTCCCTCCTCACCAGACCGCTCCCGGCTCGTCCCGCTCGCCCTAGATTACACTCGGTTATCTCGCCCTAAACCCAACCGAACCGGGAGCCTGTTCGCAGGCTAGTCGCGATCCTAGTGCGCACACCGCCTGGCTCATTGCCAACAAGCCAGCCGACGCTCGGCTGGCGAGGCGGCAGAGAATAGTGCCGCGCGAAGAATGCTATATGCAGAAAGTGTAAGTGTAAGGTGTAAGGTGTAAGAGCCTCGGTTTTAGCCAATTTCAAGGACGGAACTATTGGAGCCATTGTAGTTTTAGCCAATCGGGAGGCGCGTTACATCTAGACTTGTCTCCTGGAAGTAGGTGTTTACTTTGCTGTTGTGTTCATCCAACTGTGAACAATTTTAGACAAGAGCAAATCCAAGACACAAAATCGACACGAAACCGAGCCAGCGTGTTCACCACAAAATTGAACGAGCGTGTTGTGCATGAATCGAAACAGTGTATTCCTTCTCTGTTTACCTATATCGAACTGAAAGTTCCATCGGCATGCAGAGTTTATTTGAAAGAGTGTGTTCAGCAGTCGAACCACTAGAGCAAATCCAGTGTTCAAATCTAGCATATCGAACTGAAGGTTCAGTCTTCAGCGTTTCCGAACAGAACTGAACGAGTGTGTTTATCATGCTGTGGAACCACTGGAGCCGAATCCAGACAAAACACAAATCGGACCTGTTTGCCACAGAATTGAACGAGCGTGTTCAGCAATCAAACTAGCGTGTTCACTTTCACTTCGACTTTGCCCATCATATCGAACTGAAAGTTCGACCGAGCAGCGATACATTGCAAAACTCTTGATAGTGTTGATATTCAGGGAAACTGACGGACAATACTCCCGGAACTCTCAATATCCTAGTGGATTGCGTGACGAACGAAAGCAACCTTGCCTCCAAGGGGTGTCATGTTGCCGGCCGGTAAAAGCGTGATAAATTTCTCTCGGTAATGTTTGCAACAGAAGAGAACCAAAAATCTGTCATGCTGTTTTAATAAAGCCCTTATTATACCACAAATTATTTGCTCGTTGGCACTCTATCGATAGGTATACCTAGTAATTACTGAAATATTAAAATCAGAAACTTCAGCTCTCGCACTTTGACATCAGTATGAAATGGTTACCGTTGAAAGAATTAAATTTGATATTATTTTTAATTCAGTCTGTATCCATAATTGTGTTCAAGTTTCTTTTAATCGAGTTGTTTTGAAGCCTCTTGGCCGTCGGCCAATTCGCCAACTCCTCAAGCGGTTAACTATGCTAACGACGGCACGTACTATCAGGCTAAGCTTTTCCTCTATAGTAAAGATATTTGCCAGTAGAAACATTGTTTTTAGAATTCAAATGTTGAAAACGGTAAACAAAAGAACCCTTTGTTTCACCAGCCAATAGTTCTCAGGTATGCATATTACTAACAACAGGTGACGTCGCTGATATCTTTGCTATTAAGGGCGAGTCTCCCTAACCACCGCGTGAGGTGTGGCATAAGGTCGGAAAACTGACCCCTTAATATTTCGTCAGAGTCCTATGGCATGGTAAGAATCGTGATATAAGTTTTAGGTTCTAGGGTTGTTACATTATTGAGAAAATGTCAAAAAACCGTCGACAACCCGTGCAGCTGCAAAATCACAGAAATGATGTCAAATTTCATGATCAGATAATCGAACTCGCGTGAAGGCGCATAGCAAATTATGGCTTTCCGCTGTTTATAATTTTATTCAGAAGGTATTGCTAAGCTTCCTTAATGATATTTTAGACTTAAAATTGCAATTCCGAATTCCGGGAGAGCAAGCGAAGAAGAGAACCGAAATCTCTAGACTTTGAAAATCAAAAATAAGATATCGTTTTCAAACATCTCAAGACATCCTCGGTATCATGTAGAATTCTTTCAAAATTCATTTCTAGCAAGTGCAAGAGCTGCTTTTCAACGATATATATTTTTTTCTTGGCAAAAGTTATTTCTGAGGCGAGCGGCCCCATGCAAGTTGACCCAATTTGAACTTTCGAAGAGATTTTGTTCAACCAGGAAATGTAAACAGTTATTTCGACTAGCCGTAGCTCGCTTTCTGAGCAAACCATTGAAAAACACTGTATTTTTCATTAAATCTTCTCAGAAAACGATGACAGCTTTCCCTCCAAATGGGTTTTTGAAGGCAAATAAGTATGATGTACATGTACTTCACTAAATTTTCTGTGTCTTCCTGCCGTGCTTAGCTACCGGCCTTTTCATACGGCACGGCATTTCTTAAGTGTCATCTTTCTCTGGCTTTTGCAATATCTTTGCAGGACCTGGATTTATGTCTTGCTTATAAAACATCATCTGGGCATCTTGTGAGTTTTGTATTGAATATTTTTAATGAAAAGAGGCAAGAATTGAAGGAACTAAATGGAACTGATAGAACTGAATAATAGACCCGGTCGATGTCACGCAATCTTTACATCTAAGTTCACTTGCTGCAAATACATCCGCGTGGATATTTTTGTCTTGCTCTTGCTCATTTCTTCAGTTTGTTCCTTATCCCATGAAATGTTTTCATTTTGCTTTTTTATAACTGTATTATTTGTAATCACAAGCCTATTTCGAAGGAGAATTCTTTGTATATACTCTGAATTGGTTTACATACTCGTTACACAGTTACTTTTTCCATTTTCCAGTGACTGTGCAACAAATTAGAAGTCCTATTTAGTTTTAACGCCAAAAGTCAAATGCCTGAGCAGGTCCATTGCTATGATTTCCTTAAGCTAGACAAAAGGGAATAGAAATATATGTCTAAATCGAAGGAGACCTGTGGCCAAGCTCGTGGATTAAGTAATCTAGAGATTAACATGTTGGTAAACTAGCTTGCAATTATTGGTGCATTATTAAAGGCTGTTAAAACAGGCTGGGTTCGTACCATGCGAGGTTGGCTATTGTTGCACACATATTACAAAAATAGCTAGGGTAGTAGAACTGCAGCTGAACATGGAGTAGTAAAAGCTAAGGGTTCTTGGGTCACATTGGACACTCCTGCCCAAAATATCGGAGTACTTCCTTCGCCCCACCCTACCACCACCCAAAAGTTGATGTTGATTCTGGTCTGCCTGCTGGGAAAATTGGCATGCATTCAAGAGTAATTTTCTTTTTGTACGAACAGACCTATCTCCCTGCATTTCACTCAAGGCTATAGTTTAAGGTTTCATATGAGACAACAGTTCCTTTTCAATGTGGAACCACTTGTCTCTATATATACTGCACGTAAAATACATCAAAATAATCTTGAGAGCATTTTCAGTGTTGATCCAAAAGTGTGTTCCAACAAGCTCTCAGGAAGTTTCTTTCCCCTTGCTAAATCTTTTCAATCAGGAAGCAAAATGTAAACAAAAGACAGTATTTGGGAATTCGTGCATTTTACGTCCCACTCAGAGTTCAAATGAATGTACTTAATAAACAAAACAAGTATGGGGAACACAACTTTAATCTAAACTTTACTCGATATCGATTGAACGTGGACAACTCGAGATAAAAAAAAAACTTAAATGCTATAAATTGCAAAGCCATGAACAAAGATCCTGCTTGGCAATGATTGAACGTTGGATCTCGCAGGAGATTTAACCAACCAAACTTGAAAAGTACAACGATAATCAAATAAGTCAAAGACTACTGCAAGACTGACATACCGTGTTATATTTTATAACAGTCTTTCGGGTTATCAGACCAGCCATCTTTAGGTTTAGATGTTACTGAATTATAAAAATTAGGTGATGGACAAAACACTAATCCCCAGTCCATGGACTCCCCAAATGGACTACCCAATTAGACAACTCTTAAAATGGACTACTCCTAAAAATAATATTCTAAATGAGTACTGTTTAAAGTTGTAAGCTGCTATACCTTGTTTGTTTGTTTTGGAACTAACGAACACAAAATAGACAAGTAGATTCCCGTCGTCAGTATAACTATAGCTTAGTTACACTGTAGCTGTATTGTTTACCATGTTCCAGGCTCAGGGGCTTGACTTATAATTCATTATTCAGCCTTTATTCTTGTCATCTCCTATCATGTCATCTTTTAGCTTGCGCATGTGTAGTGGCTGACAGAATCACATGGAATAAAATTTACAATTACTATGTGACATTATACCCGGCGGATATTCCCAGAAAGGCTGGGTGGGGTTTTTTGAACAACTTTCCCAGACTATCACCCCATTTATGACCAAAATCTGCGATTTTTGCCACCCTATTAATCACTTGGCCAAAAATTCCATACCTTATTTATAACCGTTGCAGCTGGTACAGTTACCCTAAACATAAGTTATGAAGGGCTTTTGGTGACAGTCATTTTGATAACTATGAAAAAGTAGCCCCTCCAAGAAACATAACCAATATTTCCAGACTAGGGTGCTAAAACCATAGGATAATTTGGTTGTATCAACTGAGTTGATAATGTGAATTGGCCACCGTAAAGAGATTGGAAAGCTGAAGTTTCGAGCGCTAGCCCTTCGTTAGAGCGAATCGAGGAATTGTGGGTTGTGTGTGGTTTATATAGAGAAATATGGAGCTACGCTATTGGTTGGTGCCTGGCAACGTGAAAAACAACAGAATAAATTAGTTGAATAAAAAGCGTTCGTTGATACCGTGAGGATTAAGAGTGCCGATTTGAAAAATAAATTTTTGTTCTAGAGTTTTGCGGCTTTCTGTGCTTCCTTAATGTAGGTAGAGGCCGCAGATTGCCATATGTTGCTTCGAATGATTCGGCAGATTAAAGTGTCTAGCGACCAGTTTAAATGCGTTTTTGTCGTCTTTCTCAACGTCGCGAAGATGTTCTCGTAATGGGTCGCCTAGTCGTCTACCTGTTTCGCCGATATATAACTTTTTGCAGAGAGTGCAAGTTATGCAGTAGATCACATTGGCTGAGGTATAGGTAAAATGATCAATGATCTTAATAGATCGCTTGGGCCCCGACAATTTCTCAACGTTGCAAATGGAAGGATATGTTTTGCATCGTGCGTGTGCGTATTTAAAAGTACCGGGTTGTTCACTCGTTTGGAAAGCACTTCTGACTAAAAGGTTACCTTTGTTTTTTTCGCGTTTGAACGAAACTACCACTATCGGGATCATTTTGAAGTAATTTAAAGTTTTTTAGAATGATGGATTTTACTGCGTGGTTGTGCGGGTGAAATGTGAGAGTGAATGGAATTCTATTATTATTCTCCTTCTGAGACGTTTGTAGTGCTGACTGCCGATCAATTTGTTGGGCGCGATGATGGCCTGCTTGAACAACAGAGGCAGGATAGCCACGTTTGTCGAAAAACTCGCACATTTTCTCTGATTTTAAGGAAAAATCAGAGTCCTCACTACAAAGGCAACGAAGTCTAAGAAACTGAGAATAAGGAATGAAATTCTTGACATGTGATGGATGTGAAGATTAGTACAACAAAGTAGCTATGGGAATCTGTGGGTTTGTAGTGCACACTGGTGTATAAACCGTTGCCTTCGACAGAAACTTTAATATCTAGAAATGCTAAAGAAGTATCGGAAATTTCCCAGGTATATTTAAGAGCCGGATGAAACGAGTTAACAGCAGTTGATTAAGTTCCTCTCTGGTGGAGTAAGTGGCGCCGACACAGTCGTCAAGGTAGCGACGGTAGGTCAGGTTTGGGGCCGTTGTATTGATTGAAAAATTGGTGTTCAATGTAGCCTACAAAACGATTGGCGTAGCTGGGTCCCATTTTAGTACCCTTGGCCACACCATTGATTTGTTTATAATAACTTTCAGCGAATGAAGTAAGTAAGTAAGTAAGTAAGTAAGTAAGTAAGTAAGTAATAACTTTATTTTAACACGATAAAAAGATCCGCATTGCTGGTGGGGTCGTGCAAACAATAATTACGGAGAATAAAAATTACTGAAACATATATACAATTTAAAATTAAGAATTAAAAATAAAACCTGTCAGAAATATTTGTACCCAGGGATTCTGTTTTTAGTTATAGCTAACATAGGTCCGAAGTTCATTTCATCGGTGTCCAAGTTTCGAAGACATCGTTTAAAATCTTTCAAGGTTTTGGCCGTTGTTTCCTTGCTCGATAAACTATTCCATGCAATTGCTCCTCTATAACGTATGGAGTTCCTAATAAAATTTGTTTCAGGTCTGGGAAGAATGATGTCCTCATTTCTTCTACGGCCCGAATTCCTTTGTACAAACAGATCTTTAAATTCCGTAACGGTGAAACCTTTCATACATTTGAAGACAAACTCTGTTAGTCGCACTTTGCACATTGTTTCCAAAC
Organism: Platygyra sinensis; assembly: GCA_019787425.1. Lineage (NCBI taxonomy): Eukaryota > Metazoa > Cnidaria > Anthozoa > Scleractinia > Merulinidae > Platygyra > Platygyra sinensis. The sequence goes on from JAHPZR010010057.1 coordinate 41,145, forward strand.
TGTCCCATCCAGTTCGCGTTAATACATCTTCAGCACTTATGTCCCATGGCAATCCGTAAACAATTCGTTCAGCCCTTGCATGGAGTTTCTGCAGTTTGTTTAAGTGCGTCTTGTTGCACGATCCCCACACTATCAGACCGTACGTGACTGATGGCAGTGTCACCTTTGTGTAGAAGTCTTCTAATTGCTTTCGAGGGAGGAACCGCATGCGTCGGAGTATACTTAGCTTGGACGCGAACGACTTCGACTGCAGCATGATCTGACCAAGATAACTTGTCATCGACTTGTACTCCAAGGAGTCTTTCCGAAGTTTGTCCATTTTATAATAGGGACCATAAGCATCGACAACGAAATGCACGACGACGCTGTTCTTAGCCCAAGGAGGATTGGGTCGAGGGTTTCGTTCTTGGCGGGAAAAAGGAAACTTAAGCAGTGTGTTGTTTTGAGGAGACGACGAGTTTTGGTTCTCCGACTAGTTGCTCTCGCTACGGCTTTAAAAAACGTCCGAAATCTGCTTCTAATTAATCACAACGATGACTTTATCGATGATGATGAATTTGTTGTTCTGTGGGACCTCTTTGCATCGAAAAACCTCGACTTTCCGTATGATTCGTACGCGCCTTTTGACCTGGAAGAGCTCGATGATTCCGAGAGTTTTGTAGAGTTTCGCTTTGGAAAACGAGATATACGAATTTTGAAGGAAGTTTTGCAAATCCCTGACATGATTACTTGTAGTCAGCGTTCTGTTTGTGATGGACTAGAAGGTCTCTGTATGCCGTTGAAGCGGCTTTCATTCCCATGCAGATATGGAGACATGATCCATAGGTTCGCTAAACTAGTTCTTGCTCGCCGGTCATGGTTTCGGATCCTTCTGAAAGAAAAGTCATTTTAGTTTGTTGAAAGTCGCTTTTGAACTTTTGACTTCCGCTGGTCTGCAAATAATACAAAAAACAATCATTACAACAGAAGGTGAAGATGTATGTTTATCAGCATGTAAAAGTTTAGTTATTTACTTACGTTTTCACCAGAAAGAAAACCTGCTGAAATTCAGTCGTCGACGAAGGCTAGACGACGTTTTGACAACATCGCACATGTGCAGAACCGCCGTGCGGGAAAATTCTACTTCCGCCCGTCGTCGTCGTGCCATTTCGTTGTCGATGCTTAAGGTCCCTAATGTTGTTGCCAAGACGAAGAGCTTGGATAGGGCCAATGAATGATGATTGCCGCTGCACGATCATCGCCTTACATTTTTCTGGATGTGGTTTCATCAAATACCTATCGAACCATTTCTGAAGTTTAGCTAGGGCATGATTTAGAGTGTTTGTTAGCAAATCCATCGTTTCTGCAATACAATATATTGTTGTGTCGTCTGCATACAGATAGGTTTTCGCAGACCGTAATGAATTTGGGAGATCATTTGTGAAAAGTGAAAATAACGTGGGTCAAAGAACCGATCCTTGTGGAACTCCGTGGGTCTTAATATGTGTATCGGAGTCGCAACCGTTGATTCTGACGAATTGTCTTCGTTCTGTCAGGTAGTTCTTTATCCACAGCCAAAGGTCTCCTCTGATTCCAAGGTCGTTAATTTTTCGTAGTAACATGTTGTGCGATACTGTGTCAAAAGCTTTAGTGAAATCAACAAACAGTATTCCAACATAAAGCTTTTTTTCTGCTGCTTCTCTCCACCTCTCTGTTAGATGTATTAAAAGCTGTTCTGTTGACTTTCCTTTCCTATAAGCCCATTGTCTGCTGTCAAGTAGATTTTGCGTAACCACGTGATTGATAATGGTGTCAGCGACACATGATTCCATTAATTTGCTTGATATAGTGAGCATAGATAGTGGTCTGTAACATGATCTATCTTCCTCACGTCCTTTTTTGAACGCTGCACTGACTCTGGCTATCTTCCACTGATCTGGTGGCTTGCAGGCTTTAGCGCTATGCTCAAACACGCTCTTGAAAGATGGGACAATAGACATACCCGCAGACTTTAAAAGTCGCGCTGATACGCCATCTGGCCCCGTGGCTTTCTTCACCTTTAGCTTACAAATCTCTTCCTCGATTTCCTTCTGACTAATCTTAATACTGGTCATAGTCAGCGTGTCTGCGTTATCTCTGCTATAAGCGTCTAATGGTTGAATTTCATCAGCGGGTCCAATCAATTTTTCGGCAACCGTGCGGAAGTAATCATTTAGCATATTTGCCTTTTCAATATCATTTGTTGTAAGGGTTCCATCGTCCCTCTTCAATTGGCGGGCTTGTCTATTCACCTTTGTTGTTCCTGATGCCTTTTTCAATAGTCTCCAGTAAGCGGCGGCGGTTTTTACTTCGTCGAATAAGTAAGAATAGTAATCAGCTTTGGCTTTTTTCGTCATTGTTGATACTTTATTTCTGAGTCTTCTGTAATCATCCCATAGTAGCGGATCATTTAGCTGAGGTGCCTTCTTCAGAGCCTTATATCTTTGATTCACAGACATCCTGATTTCTTTTGTTATCCAAGGGAGGCTGTTGCTGCGTGCTTTTATTTGCTTAAATGGCGCGTGTTCATTGCACAGTTGTGTGAAGAGCAGGTTCCATGCATAGTAAACATCAGTGGGATCGTCAAAAACTTCACAGACTTGAAAGGGCGCATGGGCAATGTCACTTTGGAAATTCCTTTCATTGAATTTGTTGAAGTTCCTGATGGTGATTATTTTAGGCGGGTCTCTTGGGATGCTAGCTGATAAAGTTGCATAAGTCATGACTCTCAGTGCCCATGCCTCCATTTGTTCTAAATACCAGAGGTAGTTTAGTGTAAAAACTAGTTCAGCCAGGCGGAGCAATGTTTCCGAGCTTAGTTCCTTGACAGTACGGCAGGCCCGTAACCAGGATTTTATGTGGGGGGGGGGGGGGGGGGGGGGGGGTGCTAACGACGCCAAAGTGGACCAAACTACCGAAATGTATTTTTTATTCCTGAATTACAACGGCAAAGTACACGGTAGGAGCTGAATATTACATTTGTGGAATACAACTGTAAATATAAATACGGCATTTATATAGCGCTTTATCCTGAAGCTCAAAGCGCTTTACAACACTTTGTGGGGGACTTTGCCAGACTGCTTATTTGGGCGCAAATTGCAGCCACGCCGTTCACAATCTTGTAAGAGAGAGCAGTAGGATACACAGGTGCCCGCAGAACGGTCGAGGTTTGAACCTGCCTGCGACCTCACGGTGCTCGACCGACTGAGCTAACCGGTCGGCGGTTATAAAGGACTAATTGTAAGATGTAAAATGATACATCAAAATACTGCGGGACTTATCCCTCAGACTATTCTGCGGGACTAATTCCTCAGGATAGTCCCGAGCTTCAGCCTCCGTGGGTGTTTCGTGGCAAACAGATTTACCACCTCATCCAAAACAGTTTTGACTTGATAATGTATAGCCATTAGTGCGATGGATGACAAACTTTCCTGGCCCATGCATGCCTTGTTATATCTATGCAGTCGCCTTAAAGAACTCGCACTTCTTTCACATTCATAGCTCGTTGCAAGGGTTTTGGCGCATACCTTGAGGAGCGCATATATATATTTGGAAAGAGATCATCATCGCACTCCTTAGCAGCTTTGGCTTACTGACTTTTGTACATTATGCTACCATTTTTTTCGAGCATTTTAGTGAGGCAAAAGCATTGAGCATTAATTCAGTATTCTTTGAGCATTTTAGTGGCATTTTCCCGGAGAATTGATATTTTTTTCCACAGAATAGAGAAAAAGAAGACTTAACTTAACCTCTTCATTGAAGTATCACTGAAAGGGGACAAAGAATTAACAGAACAACAGCGAATCAACTTAACTTATCGTGTGTTAAAACTTTTACATACGTTGTCGTCAACTTGTTATACTAAGTACAGGTTTTTGTTAAGCACTCTGAACTGTTAATTGTGTTGAAACGTTGAAATTAGGAAAATTTAAAAGCATTAACGGCGCATTTTAGTGACTTTTTGGGGAAAACTGAGCATTATTATAGTGGAAAAAATGGAGCATTAAGGTGGAGCATTTTAGTGGGGAAATAAAAGCATAAAGCCTACTGCTGTACTTCGGTTTAGATCGCTCCCTTGTCATCGGTTCGCTCGTCTAAACTCCCGTGCAAAGTGAGCGCAAGTTAATTTCATTATTCATTTAGATAAGCTTGGACATCTGTGCGCTCATTCAAATGTTCTGAATGGCTCGGGCTGCTACAGTGCGGCTGGTTTTAGTCTCCCAGTGCATACATTACTGCTTTTTCCATTCAAGTTTTAAACTTCAGTTTTTTTAAAAACCGACTGCACTTTTTAACCTGGATATTGAGTATCACAATGCGGACCCTTGGGGCCTGTGGGGAGGTGCGAACGCACCCCGTGCACCCCCCCCCCCCCCCCCTGGTTACGGGCCTGGTACGTAAATCAAAAAATTAATTGTTTGAGGGTTAGAAGATCTTTGCCATTAGGGATGACAGTGTAAAGAGATGTAATATCCATAGTGAAAATAAGTTTGTCTTCGCCCAGGAAATTGAAATCGCGAAAAATTTGGAGTGCGTGTTGACTGTCTTCAACATGTGACGGTAAAGTTCTGACGATAGGTGCCATAATTTTGTCTAAATAGCTAAAAAAAAGGTCGGTAGGGCAACTACACCAAGAGACAATAGGTCGGCCTGGGTTGTTAGGTTTGTGGATTTTAGGCAAAAAGTAAATACATGAAGTTCTAGGAGTGTTGATGATGAGATTAGGTAGCAGTAGCCTTGAATTGTTATAAATAAACCTTTTTCTTGGTAGAACAGACCATTTCTTGCTTTATCCGTTAACAGTCAAACAAGGAACCAACATCTCTTCAAAGATATTGCCTAGTTCATTAAAAGTTTAAATCTAAACTAGACTTAATTAAACTGATTCAATAGTCGTCACCATGGCAAATTGTGCGACCAAACAAAATAAACTATGTTTACGTCTATATCTACGGCTATGTCTTTCTCAAATACTGATTCAGTCTGTATCCCTGGCAAGGTTCAAATTCTTATTCTGTTTCGCCAGTCTCTAAAGTCCGTTCGCGGATTACTAAACCAAACTAGCCAATTGTCAACACCCTCAGGCGGTTAATTAAATCTCTCTTGTGGTGTGAAGATGACAAGTATTATCAAGTTAAGCTGACGCACGACAACTAATAGTACCTCTTGACGAGTTTTACATTAGAATGCAAAACAAGACACACTAAAAGCACTTGTCAAAGTCCGCTGCGACGGATTACGGGTCTCTAGTGCATGAAAATGTCTATAACTTCGACTGGAACACGTTTCACATGTTCGCTCGGATCAGCCACTTCAGCTGTAATTTTTTTTTTTTTTTCATCTTTTGTTTGTATCTCTTTCACCATAACTGATCTTTCCAAAAAGAATACAGGAAGTTTCAACCAATTTACCCCTTTATTTGTGATTCAGAGCTATGACAGTTTCTGGATTTGTGCAATGCCTTTGACCGGAAGATCATGAATTTACACTTTAGAGTCGACAAAACATATAAAGAGAAAGCACCTAAGAAGTCGACTTTCTTTTGCAACTCTACAACACTCTCAGCGATTTATGAACCGAAACGGGGTTTCCTTTGAAAGTCGGTGAACCAAACCAACTGTCCGCTGATGACGTCTGATTTCACGTTTCAAACTGTCACGAAGTTCATTTCATAAATTGTGTTTATCATAACACTAAGCGTCGCCCAATATTTGCAGACCTTATTATTAGCACAGTCTTGAGAGTTTTAGGGGATATTTATATACCTCTAGATAAATACGCTCGCAAACCACAGATCATGAATATTACACAAAATTGTTCATAAAACTTCCACCTCGTTTTACATGTTCATTTACATTAGTTTCTTCAACTGTAAAAGTTTTTTTTTCTCTTTTTTGTCCCTCATTCCCCATAACTTAACTTTCCAAAAAGAATCAAAGAAGCTCTAATCAATTTATTCTTTTCTTTGTGATTCCGAGCGGTTAAGATTTCTAAATTTGTGGGATGCCTTCGAAGAATTGATCAGGAATTGGCGCTTTAGAGTCTACAAAAGATAAAAGAGAGAGCACTTAAGAAGTCGGCTACAACCATCTCAGCTGTTTTGAACCGAAACGGGGCTTCCTTTAAAAATCGGTCAACCAAACCAACTGTCCACTGATGACGTCTGGTTTTACATTCCAAACTGTCGCTATGTTTTTTTTTTTTTTTTTTACTTGTATTTATCATAACAGTAACACTAATCCTCTTTTGCAACTCTGTAACCCTCTCAGAGATTTTTGAACCGAAATGAAGTTTCCTTTGCAAATCGGTGAACCAAACCAACCGTCCACTGATGACGTCTGTTTCTCACGTTCCAAACTGTCGCTATGTTCAATTCATTACTTGTATTTATCATAACACTAAGCCTCTTTTCCGACTCTACAACCCTCTCAGCGATTTTTGAACCGAAACGGGGTTTCCTTTGAAAATCAGTCAACCAAACCAATCGTCCTGATAACGTCTTGTTAAGAACAATCTGAATCACGTTTTCAAACTGTCGTGTAACATGAATTTATCATAACACTAGGCCACGCCCAATAGTTGCAGACCTTATTATTAGCACAATCGTGAGTGTTTAGTGGATATTTATATACTTCTAGTTAAATAAGCTCTCAATCAGTCTGCTCCCAAACTCTGAGAGGGCGACATTACCCGATTTCCACCGGTGAGTTTCATTTTGGTTATACTAGGGTGAGGTTTTTTACTTCATCAGCTAGTCTATTCACTGAAAGGACATGACTGATGCGATTTGAAGGCTAAAATAGTTTCTAAAAGACAGGAAACAAAACAACTCCAACGAAAGCCTAACCCAAAGTTACCAAAAATACAAGGCTTTCTGGTACTTGTAGAAAGACCCAAATTTGTGGAATGCCTTAGGGGAACGAGCATGAATTGGCGCTTAAGAGTCTACAAAAGATAAAAAAGAGATAACTCAAGAAGTCGGCTTTCTTTTGCAACTCTGCAACCATCTCAGCGATTTTTGTACCAAACGGTGTTTCCTTTGAGAATCGTTGAACCAAACCAACCGTCCACTGATGACGTCTTGTCAAGAATAATCTGAATCACGTTTCAAACTGTCGCTAAATATAAGTTTATTTCATTACATGTATTTATCATAACACTAAGCCTCGCCCAATAGTTGAAGACCTTATTATTTGCACAATCTTGAGTGCTTTAGTGGATATTTATATAATTCTAGATGAATAAGCTCGCAAACAATCTCACAAAAAGGCAACGGTTACCTATATGCCTCCTCTGTAGTGAAGGCGAGAGGTTAGTTTTACACTAAGCTTTCATTTCGACGCACGAAAGCTCATACTTCCTCTTGACGAGTTAACCATCTTCTGCCCTACATTACAATGCATAACAAGACACACTAGAGGCACTTGTCAAAGTCCTCCCTGACAGATCATGGGTCTCTAGTATATAAAATTGTCTATAAAACCCCGAACCCTTTTCATATGTTCACTCACATTAGTTTCTTTAACGGTTAAAGTTTCTCCTCTTTTTTTGTCCCCCATTTCAAATAACTCAATTTTCCAAAAGACTAAAAGAGCTTTACCAAATTTATTTCGTTCTTTGTTATTTAGAGCGCCTAAGATAGTGTCTAAATTTGTGGAATGCCTTCGGGGAACGGGCATGAATTAGAGCTTCAGAGTCTACAAAATATAAAAGAGAACGCTCAAGAAGTCGGCTTTCTTTTGCAACTCTACAAACATCTCAGCGATTTATGAACGCAAAAGGGGTTTCCTTTGAAAATCGGTGAACCAAACCAACCACCCACTGATGACGTCTTGTTAAGAACAATCTGAATCACGTTTTCAAACTGTCGTGTAACATGACTTTATCATAACACTAGGCCACGCCCAATAGTTGCAGACCTTATTATTAGCACAATCGTGAGTGTTTAGTGGATATTTATATACTTCTAGTTAAATAAGCTCTCAAACAGTCTGCTCCCAAACTCTGAGAGGGCGACATTGCCCGATTACCACCGGTGAGTTTCATTTTGGTTATACTAGGGTGAGGTTTTTTTACTTCATCAGCTAGTCTATTCACTGAAAGGACATGACTGATGCGATTTGAAGGCTAAAATAGTTTCTAAAAGACAGGAAACAAAACAACTCCAACGAAAGCAAGAATCGTTGAACCAAACCAACCGTCCACTGATGACGTCTTGTCAAGAATAATCTGAATCACGTTTCAAACTGTTGCTAAATATAAGTTTATTTCATTACATGTATTTATCATAACACTAAGCCTCGCCCAATAGTCGCAGAGCTTATTATTAGCACAATCTTGAATGTTTTAGTGGATATTTAAATACTTCTAGATAAATAAGCTCGCAAACAGTCTGCTCCCAAACTCCGAAAGTGCAACATTGCCCGATTACCAAAGGTGAGTTTTCTTTTGATTCTACTAGGGTGAGGTTTTTTAACTTCATCAGCTTGTCTATTCACTAAAAGACCATGACTGATGCGATTCGAAGTTTAGTACGTATATGTATTCTCTGTGTTTTGGAAATCTTTATGTTTTCCTGGCCGAAGGCGCGCTATCTATGGTTTCCTGAACTTTCGGTAGTAACACTAATTAAGTATTCGTCTAGTAGGAATTCACGTCCAAGCAGCTTTTTATCAGCAGTGGTGGATATTCATTGCATAACTCAAGATTTGCGAAAATTTAAAGTATTTGAATCTCTAGTTGTAACTGAAAAATGCAGAGTTCTTTTGAAAATGAATGTCTCCTTGCTTGTTAATTAGGTTTGAACTGGGATTTTTAAAGCAAACTATTTCATTATTTAATTAAGACACTGCATGGTTCTGTGGCTAATGTTTTTTTGTATTTAACGATTTCTATCGGCTAAAAGCTTCTCGCTCTCAAGGATTCGCCTTGTTCATTACAATGGGGAGCTTAAGCGACGACACTAAGGAAGATGCAAAGTAAAAAATGAATTTAAACGTTACCAGAGCAATGCTAGATCTGTTCGGTACGCCCATGGCTCTAAAAACGTGCTCAGGCTAAATATACAACGACGGCGTTCAATTCTAAATGGTAAGACAAAAAATTAACCGTCGTCGTCCGCGTTCCGTAGACGACGCATAATTTGGGCATTTTAAGTTGTTGTTTTTCAGAGGACGGCAAATAAATGTACAAAGATTTATAACGCACATGCACAGCTATTGTTTTGCTCATTAAACCTTTTGTTTTGTAACGTTCTCGTTGCCGTCGTCGTCGTGGTTTGCTTAAGCTCCCCAATGTTAAATCTAAACTGCACTTGCATGATTCATTTATCCCAAACATGCATATTCGAGTTTATTGGCTTTTAATCTTTCATTTGATTTCAATTGTCGTCTTCATAACAAACTGTGCGACCAAGTAACGTGAACATAAGCCAACTCCTCAGGCGGTAAACTATTCATCCCCTCTGGTGAAGATGACACGTTAGTATCACGTTAAGCTCTCAGTTTGATAGTTTCTCTTGATGACTTAACCATGTTGTGCCTTCATTAGAATGCATATCAAGACACACTATAAGTACTTGCTAAAGTCCGCCACGATAGATCATGGGTCTGTAGTACATAAAATTGCCTATAAAACATGGCCACCAAGTTTTTTCGTCATTGATGAGTTTTCAGAGCTTTACAGGTTCTTTCAACGAGGATGAGTCTGCAGTTCTCACATCGCAAGGCCTTGTAAAAACTGTGCAATGTCAGACATCATTTTTTTTTTAATTACAATGAATTTCGTAATTAAATCTTGCCTGGAAACCGCCACATTAAAACAGCGAGCTATAGCTACATTTCATTGTAGCGTCACTCTTTTGATTGGAGTAGCGGACACACAAGAATGTCTGTTGTCACGAGTTCGAGACAACGCATACTTTTTCATCACGTACCCGGCCAAATTCATTGTGAATTAGTACACACGATTGCGTACTAAAAAGATAGCGGTCTTGCATTAAATTTTGCGAAATGAGACAAGTCGATAGAACGCGAATAAGTCAGAGATTGTGCTTGTTCCAGCCGCTTTCCAAACTTCAGTCTATCCCTGCTGCATTTCCACCAATCCCGGCCTTCAACTGCTTTCCTTCTTCAAGCTACTCTCATCGGAAGCTGCCTTTTTACTAACTGTATCGGCCTGTTTACTGAAACCAATTACTGTGGTATCAGTACACAATAAGTTAATATGGGAATTTTAATTTAGGAGAATCTTTGAACGGTCCTCATTGCACACTAACATGTGAGTGCGCATTGTTTACAAAAAAAGAGAATATTCTACTGCTTATTTATTTCCCCCCCCCCCCCCCCCCCCCCCTTGCGCCTTTTCGGTTTGGAGTTATCAGAGTTGTTTATATAATATATTTATCGCCAAACATAGCAGCAGAAGAAGTTGCATGTTCACATGAGACCTTACGAGAGCTGATGTATGTCCCGATGACAAAAATAGATCTCGAACACAATAGGCTAGAGTCAAGGACGCTAACCATAAAGCGGAAAAGCCAAAACATGTTTGAAAGCAAACAACTACATTCCAAATAATAATATGATATCATGATTGAATATCTACTTTTTTTTCCTTTCTGACAGCTGACTACCAAGCCGACAGGTCATGATTGCCTTCAGTTGTTTACTTTTTTCGTTTGTGTGCCTTGCGCATTCCAGGAGTTATTACTATGGTCTTTCTAACCATGGAAGCAAGGGTAAGCCATCAGAAAAACTATATATATTTTTTATATATATACTGGACATTAAGCCGGGTGGCGGCTGGGATCTTGACGCCTTTGATTTTAAAATGTCAATGGAATTGAGAAATCCAAAACAAAACAAAAACAAACTAACAAAGCTAACCAAAAACCATAAAAAAAGAACTTGAAGTTGGAAAAGCTATTTAGCCCTTGTGCCTCCACACAAATTAAAGCTTGTATGGGTAATGTATTTGACCCGAGTAGAATTCGGTTTTAGTACGGTAACCGAGGTAGCGTCATCACTTAATTAACTAAAAAAATTCATATCGGTAAGACGTTACCCAGATTTGGCATGAAAAATCAAATAGATTTAAATTCAACGTATTTTTTGACTTTTATTTTTCAGGAGACGGTTTTTGCGCCGGTAAAGATGATGGAAACTACCGGGATCCGGATAACTGTCACGGGTTCATCACCTGCTCAAACCAGATTGCGTACAAAATGAACTGTAACCCTCCCTCGTTAAAATACAATGAAACAACGGACCAATGTGATTGGCCACAAAATGTACAATGTGGCCAAGGTAAGTTTTGCTAAACCTCTTTCTTCTAACCTACACAAATTTTATAGCATCTAAGACCAGCTGTTTAAAGGCTGATTCCACCTACACTGGCAGATCGATATCCAGTCGATAGGTGTTGACAAAGCAAGCCTCGCAATCCCGTAGATAGTGCGATATTGGATAGGTAGCATTATCTACCCTTTAGAAAACTTGAACTATACTTCAAATTGGTGTGAAGCAGTTCTTAAATATTCTTTTTTTTTCAGGAGCCGGATTTTGCTCTGGTAAAGCTGATGGAATGTACCCTGATCCGGATAGTTGTTACTGGTACATCACCTGTCAAAAGCAAATTGCGAAGAAATACAACTGTGGCCCTAACATGAAATTCAATGAGTTTAAGCACTCGTGTGATTTTCCAGAGAATGTACAATGTGGCCAAGGTAGGTTTTGGTAAACCTCTTTCTTCTAAGAGAAATTTTACAGCATCTAATAAGTCCAACTGTTCAAAGGCTGATTCCACCTCTTCACTAGCAGATCGATATACAGTGGATTGATGTTGTTGAAAGGTTGCTTTATCTACCCTTTGAAAAACTTGAGCTACAGTTCAAATCGGAGTGAAGCAGTTGTTATACTTCTTAAATTTTTTTTTTTTTTTTCACTAGCCGGATTTTGCTCTGGTAAAGCTGATGGAAGGTACCGCGATCCGGATAATTGTCACTGGTACATCATCTGTGAAAACCAAATTAGGTTCAAATACAACTGTGGCCCTAACATGAAATACAATGAGAAAATTGGCTCGTGTGATAGGCCATATAATGAAGAATGTGGCCAAGGTAAGTTTTCCTTAACCTCTCTATTCTAAGAGAAAATATACAGTATCTAAGTCCAGCTGTTCAAAGGCTGATTCCGCCTATTTACTGGCAGATCGATATCCAGTGGATAGGTGTTGACAAAACAAACTTCGC
>JAHPZR010010058.1:0-2500 GCA_019787425.1 Platygyra sinensis
ATATCTCGGAGAGCATTCGGAAGACAGCCAAGCGTGGTCATTGCACGCGTGCTGAGCAAGAATGCCGTACAATGACAGACTAGAAACAATAGACAATTCCCAAAGCACAAACTCAGGCAAAACGCTAAAAATCTTCAATGTTTACTCGCGTTTGGGCTTATAGAAGATAATGTCAGAGTTTTTCAATGACCATGAAATTCAAAATCCAGGTAGTTAGTTAATCTATTGTGGCCCTGAAAAAATTTGAAGGGAAAAAAACTACGAATTTTTAAGAAAATGCTTTTTTTGTGAGAAGGACTCTTAAACACTGACAAACGTCAACAAATAGCTAAAACTATAATTTCTATATGTTTGCTTTGCTCGAAATCGCGCGCATTTACAAGGCCCTAAAGCTTTTTGCTGACTTGCAAGGACCCATCTGTTCTAACGATCCCCAAAATAAAGGGATCACTTGCATAGTTTATAAGATATAATCGTGTAAAGTTTGCTTACCATTTTCGCATAAATTATGACCTAAATTTGGAAACTGCTATATTTCTCGAATTGGGTCTTTGCGATTTTGGCGAGACTCTGGTCAGCGCAAGGCACTAATGCGCGCTATGTGTAGCCGAGAGATTTTCACGAAAAAATGCCAGCAACAGCAGATTTTCGACTCAGACCTCAAAGGGGCGTGGCATTATAACCACGTGACATTTACTCCGATCGCCTCAAAAATTTATGTTATATTGTAGATTGATCTATATGTTATCCATTCTATGTGTTAGACTTACGATAAAAGTAAAGGTGGGGATACCAGAGAGCTTCAAAGTAGGATGGTACCCCCCCAAAAAAACTGGGTCGAGTCACCTTAATATTGAAAGTTTATAACTTCACAACGAAAAACGCTAGAAAGGTTTGTCAATAGCCAAGATGTGTTCATTTTTCAGCCAACAATGTATGAATCTTTGGGTTCCGGAACGCCAGATATCAAAGTCAACAAAGAGTCAGATCAAGCTAAACGTTGAGCTCAAGAGACAAAACAGTCAGGCAAATAGAAGTAATACGTTTTATAAGGTAGCGACACCAGTCTTTGGGAACCCGACAAAATTATTATTTTTTAAATGAGCTACATCGTGGGTAAAGCAAACCGAGTAGCAAAACATACGTGACAAATTGCAGCAGAAACCATGCAGATCAACACGTCACCTTTGACAGATCTTGACATGCATGACTAGTTTGCTAAACCACAGTCGAACGGCGCTCCTCTACTCAAAAAAACTAACTCTTCCATAGAATACAGCATTCGTGCATACAGCGCCCTTCGGCAGCAATAATGTGAAACAAAATAGGTTGGAAAGGTCAAAATAAAAAAGAAATTGAACGGCAAATGCACAAATGTTTAGAGCCGTAGGTTGTAATCAGATAACGTTTCTGGCGACTAGGAGCACCGCATGAATTAAATTATGAATTGACGTCACAGACATGGTTTCCCGTATTGCATAAAAACAAACATGGCATAAATGGAGCGATCATTTTATTTGCTCAATGTCTGCGCTATCTGTACTATTTTTTTTCTTCACAAATGAACACAATGTATTGAAATTATGGTTTTACTCTTTTATTACAAAGGTATGTTAGAAAGGTAACGATGCAAAGAACTCAGCTCTGCCATTTCTTTGTTGCAAAAAGAACCCAGTTAAATGCAGCGCATGCGTAGTAAGTCGAAAAAAGTGCGATTGAGTGAAAAATTGACTTCTCGGAGGCGCTTATTTCTCGACAACCACTCATTAGAATTTTACGAAATTTGGCACAAAAATACTTTAGGAAATAAGTAACTTGAGGATTGAAAAAAAATTGAACTTTAACAAAGGAAATTCAAGATATGCCAGTGAACCTTCAAAGAGGGATAATTAAAGATCTGTTTGTTAAATTATTATTAAAATAGCGCTAACTTGCGAGTATCGTTACAAGCTTATTGCATGCAAATTATAAAGAAAATCTAATGACTAGATTTTCTGCAAATAAACAAAACCGATTTTAAACACCTGTTTATATTTGATCATGTTGCCATGGCAACGGTACATACGTCAGCTTATTTATCAAAAAGTTGAAGTTTGTGTTGTTAACTTGCTTGCTGCCATTTTTGGTAACCAAAGGATCAAGGGTTTTAGAGAAAAATGTAAATGAAACAGAGGTATCAAAAACTGTGTTCAGCCACCTTAAGATATCCCAAAGGCCTGACTGGGAGAGTCCCTCTCTGTCCTATTATGGCTCTTGGCGAGAACCATTGAAGAACTCTTAGTGGATTTTGTTCCGCAGACTTCCAAACGCTATTTTCAAAATGTTCAGCCGAAAGCCAACCAAAAAATTAATTTGTAGAGATACTAACGACAACTTATGTCTTCCAATCCCACAGTATTTATAACATATGCGGCAAAGACGAAGCATTATAACCGATATATATGCTTACTGATATGTAAATAATTATAACTCGCAGCTATACGCCGCCAACCAACACTTA
>JAHPZR010010058.1:7500-42500 GCA_019787425.1 Platygyra sinensis
TTTTAAATCCAATCTGTTTGAAGTAGTTCGACTTTTACCTTCATTTAGTCAGTTGTAAAATGTTTTTTAACAGTTTGAACAGTCGCCTGCTGCCTAGCAATTTTACTGACTTAACCTATATAGATGTAATGTTGGGTATTGAAGATTGCCACTCGTAAACCTGCAATCCATGGCTTACTGGGTCTTACCCAGTGTTGTTTTCTTATTGTATCTTTAAGGTTCAAACACCAATGCTAACAACGATGGAGAAGGGACAGCACGTAAGAAGAATTCCTAATTTATTTCTGTTACTTCTGTTCTAACTCAACTTCCCAATGGGCTTAAATTCATACACATGCATGCACCACTTGTTAAAAACCTAAATTTTAGCTTTCTCTGGGTTTCCGTATGTAAAGAACTAAGTATTTATCTAGAAAAAAACCCAGAAGCCTTGGTGTTTACGTGGAAAGGACGAACATAGTAAACAACTCTGTTACCAGGGAGCAAAAAGCAACCAAAAGTCACAACTTTGGAGTTTCATGAAGGTTTAAGATTCAGAAATTAACCCGATGATTGACACGCGGAACGAAACTGAGGGCCAAGATTTGACACCGTGGGTGATAATTAGGGTTTTAGTTCAGTCACGAAATTTTAAGCTTTGCTTTACTTTGCGTTTGCTCGTCTCGTCGTTTGCCAAGTTGTTTCGAGCTCAACTGTTGCGGTGCACGGTTATTTTTGGATTCGAATTAGTATAGGCTGAGAATTCCGCTTTTGAGAGGTGATGAATGAGCCGATGGACAAATAAAGAACGACAAAGCTAGAGGTTCTGGAGGTTTGTGACTGCTCTGGTGTTTCAAGTGCATTACAACAAGATTAAAAGAACGGAAACTGAAAAAAAATTAACAATTTTGAGAGTAATTCGAAGATTTATCAGCTTATTTCCCTCACCTTCCTTAGTAGTTAGTTAGCTGGAATAATTAAGTTAATTATCATTTATCGAACCATTATGGTAATATCATTACCATTCAGGCGTTTATTGGCAAGTATATGAGTTTACTTGCTCAGTCACACCACCTCGGTGGTAGTGCCATACTCCAAACTAGATAGCTGAAATGCTATCAAACTAAAAAGTCTTTCTTATTATTAAGTGTTGACAGTTCCACTGTTTAGAGTTTCTAAGCTTTTCTAGTATCAACATCTTTCAGCAACTGGCTCCTGTTTGTCCAATTCGCTATGTCACTGAATATGTTTCTTAAAAACTTAAAGGGGCTTAGTCACATTTGAAAAGCTTAGCACAACTTTTCAAATTCGTTGTTTGCAATCCGCGTCAATCTTCTCCATCCTTAACCATCCTTGTTCCTTTATGGTTTATTATCGTCTCTTTGATGTTTTTCTATCTTTACAAAGTGTTATTTTTAGGTTTCCTTCAATTTAACGGTTATTTTTTTCGATGTTCAAAATAACTCAAGATGCCGTGACTGAGCCCCTTTAACTTCGATAGTTGGGTAATTTCGTTTCGCATGTCTTGCATAGAGGCATCAATCAAACATAAGCTTTCAAAAAACAACACGTACCTGTGAGAAGAAATTGACTTCGTTTTCATTTCAGGTACGGATCGCACCAACGTTTGGTCGGGTAAAGGAAGGTGTGCAGTTCTCTCAAACCAGCAGCTTGCTCCAGCTTACCTCTTGAAGTGGTTGATTCAGTTGAATTTGATGCTGCTAAGTTAAATCTTCACTTTAACAAGGGATGTTACACACATGAAAAGGTCCCACTTCAGAATCAGTTGAACAACGCCCCAGCCTCTTGCAACCCGCCGTGTTTCCGCATCAAGAAGCCTGGGGAGTACTGTTACATGAGCACGCGCAATATCACCTTCTCCAACCGACGACACATGGGACAGATCACTGTTACCGAGGCTGTCGTCTCTTATTGACCTTTGCCTAATTTCCACTCCAGAAACACGGCGATGTGGAGGCTTTTGAGATCATTTGGGTGGGTGAGAAAAAAAAAAACAGGAAAGACAGGAAAGAAAAAATATTGCTCCCAGCATCTTTCCCCTTTTTCGTCCTCTCTCACTCCATATTTCGAACGAATTCAACAAAAAGAAAGTCATTACAAATTGAAACGTTTTTTACCTCTATGAAAACAATAACTTTTCAACTTAGTGTACAACTTTTATATTTTTGTCTTTCTTATCAATCAAAAGAACACCAAAAGCTTGAACCCAATAACGCCGACGTGTCTGGAGTGAGGAAGACAGCTAGAAACATAGGAGTTTAATCTTTTCCTGTTGATTCATGTAGTCAGTATACACCGTAACAGTGTAAAATAACTGATCCACATAATGGGGTAGTGTTTGAGGTACTAGCTCTGAAGCTCCGAGGGATTCAAAAAAATTAGAATTAAAATAAAAACAGGCATTCAAGAGTCTTGTTTTGGAAGGTTTTGAATGTCTATTAGAACACGTTTTGGTGAAAAACGGACAATTCTGGTCAGTTACACTTACTAAAGCAAAGGAGCTCGTGTGGAAAAAAAACATCTCCACTCAATTTGACAGTAAACGTCAACTGTTTAATCGGAATCCAGTATTATGTTGAGAACAACCTTAGTCGAGAACAGCTTCGTTCCCAGAGTCTCTCAG
Organism: Platygyra sinensis; assembly: GCA_019787425.1. NCBI lineage: Eukaryota > Metazoa > Cnidaria > Anthozoa > Scleractinia > Merulinidae > Platygyra > Platygyra sinensis. The sequence continues at coordinate 10,124 of JAHPZR010010058.1, forward strand.
TCTCTCTTCTTACGAGAAGCCCTTTTTAGCTTCACAGCCTGCAGGGCGTCGTTCCAATTTATTCTCCTGTCCAACATGCTTCAAAAAAATCCTTAACTTCAACCTTATTAATCTCTGTCTATGTTATTCGCTATGTTAATGACAAATATCACAAATCAGTGAAACGATCTAATACGCGTTTTCGATTAACTATTTTTGAACATTATCCGCTTAAGACCCGGCTTGAGTTTTCGCCCGGCAAAATTGTAAAAAGCAACGAAAATAGGACGTTTGAATTTCAAGGCAAAATAGAAGCAATTTCAAAAGCCACCACAAAGGAGAACAACTTTTTCAGTTCGAGCCGCTTACAAATCGATAACGTCACGTTTAATCAGATTAAAGCGAGAGGAGAATTTCCGGCTCACCTTTGGCTGCTTTGGCTATTTTTTGCATCATGATTAACTGTTAGATCGGTCATCATGCCTAAGCTGATAGCTGTACCTTAGATACAGAAAGTCACAAAAAGTCTCCTGGGTGAAAACAAACTGTTGAGTTTGTTGATCAAGAAGAAGTCGTCGCATAGGACGGTATCCAAATCCAAGGAGCTATAGCTTATTGCTCAAGACTGCTGGTTATGGCCACCAATTCTTGAACTGCATTCAGGGCATTTGCTTTCTTCCAAAGCTCCACCACACTCTGTAATGCAGTAGATGTGACCTTTATCGATAGAAAACAAAAATGAGCAGGTGAACTTGTGATGAAATTAAAAGTAAGGGAAACAAGATCAGGACAGAGAGAAAAGGGCCGTAACTTAAACTGGAAAGCGAGTGAAAGTAACTAACAAGTCGACTGAAATATAGTGTAACCATTAGAGTGACTATGAAAAAAGTCTGCATTCGGGCCAAGTGGCCCATCAGGCCGGAGCTTATCTCGGTTTCTGTAGCATGAAGCGACTGGGAGTATTTCTACTCCCCCCTGGATGGGATGCTAGTCCATCGTAGGGTTACCCCCAGCATTAAATTCGCCGGTACCCATTTATACACCTGGGTAGAGAGAGGCACCGTGAGAGTAAAGTGCTTTGCCCAAGAACACAACACACAATGTCCCCGAACAGGGCATGAACTAAAACCCGAAACACCGAAACGAAACCGCCGGAACGGAACAACCGGAACCACCGGAACCACCGAAACCGCTGGAACAACCGAAACGAAATCTGACACCGGAAATACAGTTAAAAGAGTCACATATCGTCCCCAAGTTCTTTTTGCCACCATAATTTTAACTTATCTCCCCTCCCAGGTGATAAACGGTAGTAGCCCACGTGAGTTGCTTTCTTACCGCCGATTCTCGCGTTTAAAACAAAGCACGAGAGCATGACCGAACAGATTGAAGATCTAAATGAAAAGGTGAGCCTAAAATGTATTTTATAGGGTTAAAGATTGAGCAATGTACATTTTAAAATGATCTGGGGTGTGAATATTTATGTTCTGCGAGATTTAACGACTGTAATAGCAGACCCGATGAGCCAAGAAGGTACAAACAGAACCAAACAGTAACGCTTGCCAGTCGTCATATTTTCTTCTCTTAAAAGCATGGAACTGAGTTTATAAACAGCCCTTTTTAGACGAAAATGTGAATAAAAGGCCTAGCCTTTAAGACCAGTATCGGTTTTTATAGAAGTTAAGTTTTAACACCTTTTTCAACAACATAAATAAATAAATATTCACACGCCACGGATCTAGCTTTAACTTGAATGAATGTGTTTTAAACATTTTGAAATGTACATTGCTCCGTCTTTAACCCTATAAAATACATTTTAGGCTCACCTTTTCATTCTGATCTTCAATCTGTTCGGTCATGCTCTCGTGCTTTGTTTCAAACGCGAGAATTAGTCCAGTCATCCTGTGGTTTGAAGTAAAAAAAAAACGACTCACGTGGGCTACTACCGTTTATCACCTGGGAGGGGAGATAAGTTAAAATTATGGCGGCAAAAAAAACTTGGGGACGATATGTCACTCTTTTAACTGTCTTTCCGGTGTCAGATTTTGTTTTGGTTGTTCCGGTGGTTTCGTTTTGGTTGTTACGGCGGTTTCGGTGGTTTCGTTTCGGTTGTTCCGGTAATTTCGGTGGTTCCGGTGGTTCCGGTGGTTTCGTTCCGGCGGTTTCGTTTCGGTGTTTCTGGTTTTAGTACGTGCCCCCGAACAGGACTCGAACCCGGAGCGCTCGCTCAGGAGTCGAGCGCGCTAACCATGAGGCCACCGCGCCTCCCACATTAGAGTAACTATGAGTACAAAAAAAGAAGATTGATACCTCTTACAAACCGAGACTGAGTTCCTTACTATATATAAGTTACGGACCCTGATTTACGGCACGCACGCTTCTTATCTCGCTTGGGCAAAAATCCGGCGAAGTGAGAAATACGAGGATCTGTAACTTACAGTATGCGGACCGAGGGTTAATATGATATTTTTTTTTACGTCTGATTCTCTTGTTTTTCTGACGAGTTCCTGCATGACCAGTACGTCGAAAACGAACGTGTCAATTCAAAAACAGGTTACTATCTAAGAGAATTTGTATCAAAAGCATTAATTTTAAGAAGAACTTGGACACTGATCTTTAAGTGATACTCACCGTTTGGACACTTGAACCAGTGTCCCTGCAGCTGTGTCAGCCCCATGGCCTTCACGGTGAGATCTTTCTCCTCTCTTCTTACAGTCTGGCAAATGTCTTGAAGGCCTTGTTCACGTCTGATTCGTTCAATGCGAGCCCTGTATCGCTCTCTGCGTTTCTTGTCTGAAAATGTTGTAAAAAAACTAGTCAATTTCTTACCCTTACCAATACGTGCGTGATTATATCGAGATAGCGTGCCGGCGGTGCAGTAAAAAGCTAGGACGATACTTGCAGAATCAGGAATCCGGAGTAAAACGCATCGATTTCCAGACTATTCAATACTGCACGGACCTTCTGTAAGAGTCAAACCTTACCCTTGTATACAAGTACTCGTTTTTTCAAACGTCGGAATCCAAAGATAAATGCGAGAGACTAAAAGAGCCTTTTCTTCTCGGTAGGGGTGGAAACTTAGATATTAGACAGTATCATCTTCAGCAAACCGACTTTCTTGGTTCTCACGGTTGGCAATAAGGGACTGGTCAAAAAGTACAGGGGGGGTGGGCCGGAGCATTTCGAGATGTGGTGGTTAGTAAACAGATGACCCACCCCTTCCATTTGGCACAAAACTGACTGACCCACCCCTAAATAGAGGCTGAAAATCACATGACCCCACCCCCCCCCCCCCTCTTCCCCAATAAGACATGACATATTTGGCTGCGTAATCCGAAAAAAACACATTTTGTGGATGAAATTGTAACGTTCTTCACGTTTTAGATTTATTTCCTAACAACAATGCAAAATTATGCAAAAATTATATTGTTTTCCATTACCCTTGCAACTTTAAGTCATGACTGTAAACTGTAAGAAAACTTGACCTTTTACTTTTCACACTAGGCCTCAAGGCACGTAGAACAGTGATCCATGTACTGAAAACGGCTGTAGTGAGTCCTGGGAGTAATATAGCCAGACAGCTTCCAGATCCTTGTGCATGTGTCCCGTATCCTTGGGAAAAAATAGCATGTAGACCCAACATCATATCAACTCTTCGGTTTTCGTCTATCGTATCTTGATTAAAAATACATCATCACTGTTTGTGTTATAGTTTTAATCATGTAGACACAAGTTGGCCATTTGGTGTTCTTGTATACCAGCATGTCAACCGAGTGCAGTATTTTGATTATTTCTGTCCTGGGACTACTTGCTCAATCCGTTAGCTTTTGTACAGATTTTACAATACATAAGTTACCATCTCTTATTTGTACACCAGCCAAGTGCACTTTTTTCAAATCCGGCTTGAAAAGTTTTTGTCCTTTGTAACTGAAAAGATTTTATTTTATAATACAATAAAAGGAAGTGACACACTCCAACACCAACCCACAGTCTGTCAAATTCTTTACGCATAGCCAACAGCTCTCACATGTGTTGTGTGGAGTTGGGGCTTTAATAAAGGGGTGCTTTGCTGTCTATGGCTGCCACTACCTGAGTGATATGGCTGTGCGCATGCCAGATCGTGGGTTGGTGTTTGAGTGTGTCACTTGCTTTTATTTGTGCAAAAAGAGTTACCTTTGTTGTGGATTGTGTCAAATGTGTGCCAATTCCCATAAAAAAAAAAAACAGGATGACCCACCCCTGTGGGTAGCTGAAAATTGCACGACCCACCCCTTACCAAGGGTTCAAAAACTGATGACCCACCCCCTCTCTGCTCCGGCCCACCCCCCCTCCCCCACTACTTTTTGACCAGTCCCTAACTCCCTTTTTTCTAGTCTCTCTGGGCACTTTACAAAACAGCTCCTAAATCTTAATTCCCCATACATTTTATCATCCTTTTTCTGTTCTCAGCGCTTACCGATTTTGTTCTCTGAATCGAATGCTTCTTTAACAAAATCGACCTTCACAGTGTCAGTGACTCCTAGCTTAATGCCCCGGATGTCAAGCTGCATCTTCATCATTTTGAAGTCGATCAAAAGCTGTGTTCTGTACATTTCTTCTCCAAGCTCTTCCACCATTTGGTCACTAAATCGAACCCAACGACATAACACACGTTTTCGAAGCTGTTCCACTTTCCACTTGAGGTCTTCCTTCGTTTGCTGAGACCGTTCATCAGCGTCAAAATAGCTTATATCAGCTTTGAGTGTCTGAAGGAAAGACAGCAAACTGATTTGGTTGTCAATCACGTTGATTTGTTCATCAGTGAGATTCTTACGATCCAGCATCCTCCAAACTTCATCTTTGTCTCTGGGGAACTTGTCAATCTTCTGCATCTTCAATTTGAGCCTGGCTACTTCTTGGTCACGCTGCCCTTTTCTGAGTAAAATCTTCTGTTTTATTCGTTCTAAGTCTGCCAGAATCTTCTTAATGATGTTGCCGTACCTCAAACTAGAGCGGATGGGAACCCTGCATTTTGGGCAAAGCTTGAGTTGCACATCAACTGGCTTCTCGTCAGGCGTTGTTTCCGTTTGCTCCATCCACTGATCCATCATTCGAACTTCAAACACGTGACCGCAGTCTGCCAACTCCACGAATCTTGTGTTCGGTTCGCCCTCGGTGCCGAAAAAATTCTCCGTCACCTCCAGCTTGTGACACGTTCGGCACTTCTTCGGGCATTCTTCCCCACAGAGGCCGATACAAGGATGCCTGCACCGAAGTAGCTTTGTACATGGCAGGTTACATCGTGGGCGGTCGCACAGCTCTCCACACAGTTTCGTGCATGTGTAATGCTGGCACTGCCAGAGGCATTTTCTGTTACAAGGCTCGCAAGGCTCAGTACATTTCTTGTAACACCTGTGGTGCTTGCAGTAGTTGCCGCAGTATTCCTTGCACGGAGGGCAGATTTCATTGCACCGCCCTCTACACTTGTGACCGCAATACAGCGTACGGTCACACTCTGCTTTACATGGCTCATGGACTCGACCACGCCAACAAACACTGCAGTCACCTAGTAGATTTATAATAAGCTACACATCAGTATTTAGTAGTAAGACTTGAAACCTCTGAACTTGTCAATGTCAATATCACTGCTCAATTAAAGGGACACAGTCAGCTTTGTGACTGCGCTGACCTGGACACCAGTTTTTCTCACTTTGAAAAAATGTTACCTCAACCTAAAATCAAAGTTCATCTAGAAATCCGCTTCATTTTTCGCAGTGTTTTGCTTGATTTTCAATCGTTTACTGAAAAACCTGTTTTTGAGTGTCCTTTTGCTCACCCTATGATATTATTTTTATCATATCTGGTTAAAAACAGTATTTATCGCGTCTCTGTTATATGCCAAATTAGTTATGGAATGGTATGTAATGCGCATGTGCGCCAGCTGACTGCATCCCTTTAAGCTTCAAATATTTCTCTCGAACGTTTGTAACAGAGGAATACGATGATATTTTATGCGCGAATTTAAACACTAGGAACTCTGAGAGTGTCTCAGCTCATCTTTAAAGGAGGTCTCAAGGGCGGATCCAGAATTTTTCAAGGGGAGAAGAGGGTGTTTAGTCCTTTAGGGTTGCAGAAAAATGAAACATGCCTTCAAAATGTTGCAAATGTTGCAAGACCTAATTTAAAACTGTTACAACAGAAATACTAGCAATGCCAGAAACTAGAAATTACAATAAGGTATCGGTCATGAGTTTTTGCCTTTATTTCTGACAAATATTCACATCATTTTTTTTTTTTTTCATTTTTGCTGCACCAATAGCGATTTGAACTAAAAGAGAAGCACTGGATTGAATTATTATACTGTTACTTCACTTCAGGTAGTTTAACCTCCAGATACCCTGATCCGAAAGTTCATCAATGTGTCTGTGATTCTAAAAGACTTACCAGAACAAGGATGTTTACACTTTAATGACGCGCCACAAGGTGCCTTACATGGAGTGATTAGTGGATCCAGGTAACATTCCGTCTCGTTCTCATGTCCACAAGGCCACCTTTTTAAACACTCATTGAAGCACATCGATGTAGCCTGATTCTTACAGATGTAGCAAGGACCACCCTGAAAATGGTTCTCTCTAAAGCGCTTCATACAGACCCACATGCCTGATAGTATTTCCCGGAATACTTCTGAATAAGTGGGCATTGCGTCTTTTTCTTAGTGCATGGCTTTTTGCAGTCGTAGTCGTCGTGCTCAGGGTCTGTCGGATGACATGACAACTCACACACGTGACCGCATTTGAGTGGCTTGGCACATGGCAAGGTGCAGCCTCCCTCTGGTGCCCAAGTCTTGAAGTGGTCAGCACATGACGCATGGCTCACTTTTTGCGGATGGTTTTGGCACGTAAGCATTAATGCTTTTCCCACATTCCCGCTCGCTCGCATGTCCTTGATAATTTTGCTCCACAACGTACTCTTTGCTTCCAAAAGACTGATGTTACCGATACAGAAAAATCCTTTCTTAGCGCGTGACAACGCTACGCAAACCCTGTTTTCTATCTGGAGGAAGCCGATTTTGCCTTCTTCATTACTTCGAACAAGTGACAGAAGGATGATGTCATTTTCTTCGCCTTGGAAATTGTCCACTGCGCAGACTCGAACTCCGCGGAAGAAATCACTAGGCACAAGTTCCTTTTTGAGCTGTGTTAACTGGCCAACGTAAGCTGTTAAGACTGTGATTTGTTCTCTTTCGTAACCCTGAAGGATGAAGTAGCGACAAAGTGCCGCCATGAATTTAGCTTCGTGTTCATTTGACCTGCTCTTTCCTTCACGAGTAAAATCCTGCATTGGAGAATTAAGAGGCAACGTGTTATAGGAATGTCAGTAGTTCAAAAAGGAAAGGAGCAAGACATGGCAATTGCCTAAGTAGGGTGATGCGACAGAGAGCGGCTACGAATCTAGCTTCGTGTTGCCCGTGGGATGTTTTTCATGCAAAGTAAACTTAGTTTGCTAGTATCTGCTATCCCAAAGAAAAGAATAAAATAAGGGGTTGGCGAAAATTATAAAAAGAGGAACTGTTTTACCACTTTTTTTTCAATATTTACTTTCCGTGTCTATGCTAGACATTCAACCAGAATTTTGTCTTAAGTCTTACTTGAGTGAAAATTACGAAACACAACTGAGACAGCAAGCTGGCATGCTCATTCTATTTTCTCATGAAAAAAATAATTGTAACCAATATCCTGGTCAAAAGTCTTTGCACTATTGGCAACATATGGTCTTTTTGTTCATCTCCCCCCTCTCCCCAACACAATGTTGATACTGATTCATCCAAAAACCTTTGCTTTGAGCTTCCAGACATTTCCTTGCTGGTAAAACTCCTTGAAGTTGATAATGCTCTCGGCATATTTGCCTTCTTTAAACCTTTTCATAGTCTTGCTCGGGTTTTTGCCAGGGCCGTAGCCAGAAAAAAATTTTGACTGAGGCAATGTCTATGAATAACTTATGACTGAGGCAATCAGTCCATGGTTGAGTTCTCTTCCTAGGTATTAGGTACTATAAACAACAAAAGCCAAAGAAATGACCGAGGCAAGTGCCTCGGTTGGCCTGTTACTAGCTACGGCGCTGGTTTTTGCTCGATTCCTTTTGTTCGAACTTTCCGCCGTTGTCTGTGGTTTATAGCTGATTTGTAAGAAAACTGGAGTAAAATTAATTGTGGAAACTCTACATACTTCTGTGAATGAACATTGAAGACGCGCCAACAACAACGTGAACGCGCTGCGAACTGATTCATTTTGACAGCTGATTTATGATTGGAAGAAACGCTTTTCCCACGTGTGAGAAATTCGTACGTGATTGTGATTGGATGAAAAAATTTCCGTATGAGTTTTTCAAGTGATCGATTCTCAGTCTCAGAAAATCTCAGTAAGTATCAAATAAATGGACTTTCTGTCCACCTCCCCCTCCCCCTATCCCCAACACGATATTGATGTTGATTCATCCAAAGTAGATCAACTATTCCAACGTTGCTGGAGGGTGGGTGGGCGAAATTGAATTATTACTTCTCACTTCAAAGTAATACGTTGTCAAGTGTCCCAAGGGCTTTTGTTTAACCAGGATTGTAGCTTATAATGCAGGCTCATGGTGGGAATATCATTTAAGAGTATTAATAAGAGATCAATGAGACTGGGATTTATGTCTACCACTTTTTTTTGTATTTAAAAAGACTCCCTGCATTAGTCTCAGTTGAAAGGCTTGCCAGTTGCAGTCCAATTCCGAGAATCTGCACGTAGGAATGTGGCCAATTTATAGAGACAATACGTACTATTAAGGTACCTACCTCAGTTTCCTCATGGTCCACAAAAAATACATTACGAGCCACGCCCTTAATGTTGTCAAATTTCATCACCGATTTGTGGTTTTTCAGCTTCGGATCAAAGTAAATGTGCTCCAGCATTTTAGAGATTTCAGGTCGCATGCGATGCTGCAAACGCAGTCTTGTAAATGGCACACCATTCTTCACCATTCTCTCAAATAGCGACACGTCCAGGTTGTAGTGTTTGGCGAGTTCATAGACTGTGGGATTAGGACGGAGTTGCTGGTGATCACCAATTAGAATCACGTGCTGACATCCGGGAGTTGACGATGTCACAATGTGTGACTCCAGTACTTCAGCGGCTTCTTCCACAATGGTAATTTGTGGTCGTAGTTGTTGCAAAAGCTTGCGATACTTGGCAGCACCTAGATTTAAAAGAATGATAATTACTGTTCTGATGGAAGTTAAAGTACTACTACGACCACAAAAACAATTCATTTTTTTCTTTGGATTTCAAAACTATGTTAACTAAACACTAACTGACCAAAGTTTTAAGTTCTGATTTTAAAAAGACACCTGTGTATTTTAACTGGAATTTTCTTATTTATTAAATCGGTCCGCCATTACTAACTTTAAAATCTTGAGAGAGCTGGGTCGAGGAGAAAACGACTTCAAAGACTCACTAGTTTAAGAATGCAATGCGTGTGTACGCGGCTGAATTAATATCCAGCACGAGAGTTTTGGGCTTTCAGACTTTTAAACCCGTGTTTTGCATGTATAATAAATTGTGTTTACACGCTGAAATTTTAAGTAGTGGGTAAATGACGTCATTTTCTCTAGATCCAACTCTCTCAGGTCTAATCGGTCAAATTTGAATGTGAGTAATGGCGCACCGTGAAATCCAAAACTTACACTCAAAATAAACAGCCTTTGGATAAAACTCAAAGCTCAAAACTTTGCCCGTTAGGTGTTAAGCGAATACGCTTTCAAAATCTGAAGGAAAAAAAGGAAATGATATATTGATCATAGTAGCACTTTAACAAAAACACCTGTTTCATGTAGAGAGCTAAATCTTGCCATTTCGACAATAGTGAAAGACGAATGTGTTCATTGTGCTTCAAACCTATGATCGGATGGGCATGCGAAGAATCGAAAGACCCAGAAAATTGTTCCTGTAGAAGTGAAACAGAACTTGAAGCTGTGTATAATTATTATAATTTCGCCGCTAGATATCAGTTTAATATTTTGCACTTTACAACGCCTATACTGTTACAATCAGTTTGCAATATTATCGTATAATAAAGTTGCTTTTTAAATTTCTTTACCAGTCGTGTCATACCAATTACACATCGGAAACCATAGTATGTTTCAGGTCAACTTTTCCTTTTCTTCCTCAGTCCGCATGCATCCCAATTAAATTTCATATTGAATGGTCCGATATAGTGCGACGGTAAGTGGCGACCTTATCCAGCCTCGCCGGTACAGACTCCAGCGCTCTCTCACGCTCAAACTCCAACGTCAGTGACTCTCAGTGTGTGGGGGATAAGGTCAAATTAAATGTTGTAATGGCCCCCCCTTGTTTAAAATAATTGATGTCAAAATATTAGGTTAATCAAATACATTCCAAAACATGAGCAATCCTAAATTGAATTTTTTTAGTCTTCCTCGTACCCTAATTTCAGAAGCTTTTTCCTTTTCTTTTTTGATTCAAATTCTGAGCAGAGTAGCTTCCTCGCAAACGCGTAGCTTGTTCTGTGTTAAAAATATCAAACCATTATATTCCTTTTAAGGTAAGAGACTCTGGTAGTCATAGATGTAGCTCTTGTTTTCTAACATACTTTACCAAGCTAAAAATTTCTTCCAATTGTACTTTCAAAATCATTTATAGGTACATTGATAAATGGCTTGCACTTTTTCTTTTTCTCCTCATATCATAGCCTTGCTTTAGCTGCTTACCATTCTTGGCTCTCTCTCCGGTAACGGCATAAGGATTTTTTTGCTCACTTCGCGCTTAATGATTCTGTTTTTATCTTCCACTTCTCAGTCGATAAGCATTCTGATTCCATCCATCCTCGGCTTCGCTGCTAACAACAGTAGCATCCACAGATCGTTCCTCTTTTTGCTAGCTGACTTCGAACTGTGACCCATCGTACAACATTTCAAAAATCAGCATAATTGTCGTCCATCATTCAAGACTTCGTTGATCCTGAAATGACCCGTCAGCTTCGTACCGGCACATACCGGGTTGTGATTGTTACTGACGTCCATCTTCCTCTTCTGCTTCGTCGTCTCCACTCTCGCTTCAGCTTCATGCTCCCGTTATATTCTCCCCCCTTGATTACTACCAAAGTGTATGCTGTCCATTGTCGTCTCATTGACCACTTTAATAAAAAACTACAGTCGAAACCATCCGATTGCGACCATCTCTCATCCTCAGTCCAATATACTTTATTTTTGACCTCTTGTAAGGAACACCTCTCGCAAGCGACGGTGACCACTTTTAGAAGCTTACGTCTGAAATTTTCTTTTGTTTTTTACGTACCTTCCCATAAGCGACCCACTTGCTATACAATAAGAGAGGACACGTGGATAATGAAGGTGTTGTAACATTTTTGGATTCCCTGGATAGTACATGAAGACGGAAATGTCGCCATGGGAATACCGGAGTCTTCTCGACATTGGGCTTTTTACAGGAATCACACATGTAAAAGCATGGGGTTAGTCTCTGCAGTTATAATATTCCTAAGTAGGGGAAAATTTTGGCCCCTATGTGTCTGAGCTCTCGTAAGCTCGACCACCTCCCGTAAAGGCTCACGATGAGGTTCTAAGTCTATATCAAAATGGTAGGACTTCGCATAAAAAAAAACATCTTCTACCAGTACAGGATTTCTCTTCTAAGGCTTCTCGGGGAATCACAAGATCAGAAGAAAAGGTGGCGTTCATAGATGTAGAAGCTCACTTTTGAATCCTGGACTCGATCGGGATGACTCTGCGTCCGAAGAAGGTTGGATGCTACGTTCGAGTAACAAGAACAACAAGGAGCGTTTTATTATCACCCTAGCATCTACAGCCTCCTTGGTTGTGGGATTTGCCAAGTCCAGGGACAACTGCAACCAGTGCAACGATACACGCTCTCGTTATTTTTTAGCTGGTTTCAAACAAATGGCATGCTTCAACGACTCGTAATGAGCGGCCGTCATGCTTTGGGCGTGGTTAAGTCAACTCGTCTTCATGCCGTACGTCCTCATGACATCTCTGTAACTGTGCAGGATGCATGGTTCACTTTTGACGCTGGGTGAGCGCCATTCTTCTTACAGCATTGCTACTAGCAGGATCTGATGTTGATCGGGGAGCTTTTTTGTTCTGTTGAGCAAGAGTTTCAACATATTAATATATATCATGATAGAAAATGAATATGGCGTTTGACCCATGCTGTGAAAACTTAACTGTTCATGTAGCTCAAACAGAAAACTCTTTCATACAGAGGTACTTTCTTACATAAAAATCGAATGCTTTAACCTAACGTATTACTATGAAATTGGTAGAAGTCCTTCTACTTTAAAGCCAGAAGTGGAACCAGTCACTAGTAAGTAGTTACACATCGATAGAAGAAAGATAAGTTTTTCTCCTACGTAGTTTATGGGCTTGTATTTGGCTTACCGCTTATTCGTATTAATCAACTTGTTTCTTACAAAAGAGTTGCACATTTGTTTCCTTACAAATCCTCTCAAACTTTGCTGCACCAAAAACTGGAAATAGCGTTGCATTTTTGCCTTTCACCAAGAGCTGCATGTCAAGTGTTGTAGTAGATTTAATATCCGGCTGTTAAGTGAGTCCGCGTTCCTTGCCACACTCATTGGGAGGAGGATGGGTACAGGATGACTGACAAACGGACTCTCAAACAAAACGGATAAAAATCAAAACTAGTATTCTTTTGCCCTCCAAAACATCTGTTAGTTCGTATTCATTTGAATTCTTGATGTGGAGACAAGAAAAACGGGTAATAATGGTATGTTTCTCTTGGCTAAGAGCCACTGCCTTTGGAAGGTCTTCAAATTCATTACCTACCACGGTCGCGAAAACACAATCAAACCTATTTCTGTGTGGGAGGCGCGGTAGTCCTCATGGTTAGTGCATTTGCCTCCGAAGTGAGCGGTCCGGGTTCAAACCCTGGCCGGGACATTGTGTTGTGTTCTTGGGCAAGACACTTTACTCTCACAGTGCCTCTCTCCACCCAGGTGTATAAAATGGTACCGGCAAACTTAATGCCCAGCGGGTAACGACTGCGATGGTTAGCATCCCATCCATGGGAAAGTAGAAAATACTCCGAGTCCGCTTCATGCTCCTGAAAGCGGATTAGCTGGGGTCTGCGGAGTGAGACACTTTGGTTTCGTATGCAGACTTTTCTATTACATATTTTTCGCGTATATTTCGCATATTCCTACGGATATTTTTAACCTAGCAAAATATGTGCAATTTGCCCTTCTTTAACCGAGCGACTATGCAAGTTCAGGCATCAGCTCCCTTTGAACGAATGTACTTCAAGCCTAAACCGCTATCGCAAAGTTAAGAACAACAAGTAGGAGTGAAAAAGAGCCCGTGGTACAAAATGAAAACACATGCAGTACACAGTTGTGAAAATCTGTCTAATCTGTAGACGCATACAAAGGAACCTTAAACACAAAGAACCTCAAAATCAAGACTCCCACTATCCGCAAAACTTCAGCGCATTTCAGCCTTTATCTCAAGACGGTTGAGCGAAAGTTTTTTTTTTTGAAACGAGTGTACAGTTTAGCAAACAAATGTAGCGAGAAAACGGAGCTCCTGTTAGCTGAAATGAGATGTAACTCAGTTGAATTGTTCCAGGAATAATTAACAACTTTTCCGATAAGAGTCCTTTCCAACTTAAGGTTAAGAGTTTAGGAAAAGGATGGCGTAAATGTCTACTATCCATAATGTAACTAACGACTCTGTTATTCTGGAGTTGGTCGTTATTTTCCATTCTCAGTGAATTCTTCTTTGATACGATCGCTGGAGTGAACATTATCCAAATTTGCTGGTAAAGCCTCACCTGATACATTTTGTGCTTCAATTCCGACAGACTGCATTCTTTCATAGTCTCACTTTGACTCCTCCCTCCTACTCGCACAATTCCGTCGGAATGGAACTGATAAATTCCTTCCAGAAACTGATCAAGGGCGTGGTTTGTGTAGCAGACAACAAGGATTGGGCAATTTCCAGAAGAGACTCGTTGGCCAAACCGATAGGTGTGAAGCCGACATGCCCTACCACTGTCCCGCTTCTCCTTGTTATGCAGTAAAACATTGGCAATCTGCAAAAAAATTATTCGTCCTGTCTTTGTTCTTCTCACATGCCAAATTTTAAAGATCGTTTGATCATTTTTCTCCAACCAAGGGCTTATCTAAAACTGGCAAAATAACGAAAACGATCCATAGAATCAATCTACCTTCAACCCAAGGTACGTCTTTCCAGTTCCCGGTGGTCCTTGAATGACAGCAAATTCCTTGGTCAGCGCCATCTGAAGCGCTTTGAACTGAGAGTCATCAAGACCCAGGTCTTCCGCGGACGGCCAGGAGGCCAGGTTCAAAAGTAGAATACTTGCTCCTTTGATGAAAACAAAGTGTTAGCGGCGTTGCGGTTGCTGCAGAGATCAAAAACAAATCATTGAAGGTGATCTCGAGGACAACGCCCATTATTTTAGCAGTAGGGGCATTGTCCTGACCTTAAATCTGAGAGTAAATAAACTCTAATGGTGAAAGACATTAACACTCAAAACACGCTAATCAAAGCTTGAAATAATCTTTTCCAGCGGCGTCTCTGGTGTCCAAGCCGAGTGAACTCTGTGATTTCTGCCTTTGTAATGGCGTTGCAGTGCTATAGAAGAAAATAAACAACACCGTTTACGTGTAGGCTGCTGGGTTTCCTTTTAAAGGGGCATTGTCACGCTATTTGGCAACTTTATAAAAAGCTAGAAGGTGCCTTCGAATCAATTGAATTCCAAAACTAATGATCTAGTTTTGTTATCGAAGACTATTTGAAGGTACTGAAACTGTTTCCTGTCGCCTGTCGCTACGGATGGCATGGATGGAAATGGATTGAAATTTGAAAAAAATTTGCCAATTTTTTCAAGTTTTGATGCCACGAGTTCCAAAACTCCTCATGAAATTTATTATGGTTAGCCCTCTCTGATAAAATTCCTTTGATATCTTCGTCGTAGCTTTACAGGAGCTTTTTGTTTATGACTAAAGCCTTAAAGTAATGATTTTATCACAGAATTGACCTAAAACAGCAAAATCCTCGTGACAATGCCCCTTTAATCACTTCCATCATTGAGAAAAAAATCAGCAATCGTTGCGATCAAATGGGAACAGCTGTTGATGTGGCCGAACACAGTTTAACGCGCGTTCTTGCTGATGCGATTCAGTGTTCGCACAAGGATTACAAAAACTAAACACGGCGTCGATACAGCGATCATTTTATTTGCTCAATGCCAGTGCTATCTGCATTATTTTTTTTTAATAAGTGAACACAAGGTAATGATGATTTTAGTCTTTTGTTACAAAGGTATGTGAGAAAAGGTAACGATGCAACGAACCCAGTAGTTCTCAGAGTAAGTCAAAATATTAAGATAGAATGCGGCATAGCTTTCTCGGAAATACGCCTATTTCTCCAGAGCCACTCAACAGAATTTCTCGACATTTGGTAGGAAAATACCTTAAGAAATAAGTAACTGGACTGTTGACAAAAAATTGAACTTTAACAGGGGAAATTCTAGATATTCCAGTGAACCTTCAACAAGGGATAATAGGTCATTTCCGAGTTCTCTTGTGCCTCTGTTTCAAAACGAGTCTCAGTGGGAAACCATTCTTATGGAAATAATTTTGATTTGCATGAAAATGAAACTGCATGCAGAATTCATTTTCATATGAAAGGTTTCGCACTTAGACTCGTTTTGAAACAGAGGCACAAGAGAACTCGGAAATGGCCTATTAAAGATCTCTCTGTTAAATTGTTACTAAAATAGTGTTAACTTGTGAGCATTATCACAAGATTGTTGCGTGCAAAACATAAAGAAAATCTAATGAGTACATTTTCTGTAAATACACAAAACCGATTATAAAAGCTAATTTATATAATTATTCATGTTGCCATGGCAACGGCACACACGTCAGCGTGGCTATCAAAAATAATCAGGAGTTTGTGTTGTTAACTTATTTGCTGCCATTTTTGGTGACTAAAGGATCAAGAGTTTTAGAGAAAAAGGTGAAAGAAATATAGGTATCAAAAACTGTGTCCAGCCACCTTAAAAACGTTCGCTGAGATAAACCTTAGATTTACCTTAGCGATTGTAGCGACTGAAGTTAGCGTTTCGATCATATAGAAACCACTCTCGAGAGATTGTACCAATAGCTGCGATGGCAATTATACCAGAAAGCATGCAGTTCGTTCTTGTTTTATCCGAGTCCTTTCCGACACTTTTTATTGTGTATCATATCGAAACGACCAGTCGTAGGGATCAATCATTATTTTTCCAGAGCGATAGCAACGATTTTAGAAATATAAAGCGATATATAGTCTGCGTAGCTGGCGGTTTTGGTGAGGATTTCCAGCGTGGGGTTTCGTGTCGCGGAATGAACGGAGATACCGCGACATTCTTCTGGCGGCATGGTCTTCGTTGCATGGTCTTCGCGGTTCGTTAAGCGCTATAAAAGCCGAAACTACCAGCTACACAGGGTAACTGTGAAACTGTGTAATAAAATGTCTAGTACGATATATATAGATCTACATCTCATACACAAGGATATTTTGCTAGCTGTGAGTGAGGAATAACACGTACAATGAATGAGGTGGATATCATATCTTACAGCTAGACATGTCAACGTGTGCAACATGTCCAAGAATGTAAAAATGTAAATGTAAATTTAATGTCAAACACAGGGAGTGATTGCGCAATCACCCGAGCCAGAGGCTCATGATAAAGTGCTTGACAATAATCCAGATGCAACTGGAATTTGGAAATGTTGGTTTTTGAGGAGAGGGGAAAACCGGAGTACCCGGAGAAAAACCTCTCGGAGCAAGGAAGAGAACCAACAACAAACTCAACCCACATGTGACGCCGGGTCCTGGAGTCGAACCCGGGACACATTGGTGGTAGGCGAGCGCTCTCACCACTGCGCCATCCCTGCTCACCAAGAGCACAATTTCTTCATTTGTTGCCTGTTATACCTAGCAGTAGGAGTCCGGCATGCATTCTTCATGATGGGTGTCAGATCAAAAGTCCCATGTTCCTTTGTATAGGCAGGAGGTTCCACTTCTTTCTGGCAATTTACAATGTACTTCTGTTTGGATTTAAGCACATCATACAGAAATTAAATCGGAGCTAGAAGAGAGTTTTCTTTATAAAATCTGAGTAGATTTCAGAGCAATTTCTAATAATAGTTGAAACTAGTAAAGCGAAAGTTTCACGCATATGATTAAACGCACTTTACGTAATAGATAGTAGAAAAAACCTAGCTGTTCCTTTTAAAGGAGCCCAGTCACGGTAAGATTTTGAGTTATTTTTAACCATCGGCAAAATTACCGTTAAATTGAAGGAAACCTGAAACTGAATAATATTTTACAAAGAGATAATAATAAACCATAAACTGGGAGCCAGACTGGTTAAAGATGGAGAAGACTGACAGGGATTACAAGCAACGAAATTGAAAAATTTAGGCTAAACTTTTCAAACCATTTAACCTGTGTGACTAACGGCTCTAGGCGAGCGATTGTGCACCAGTGTTTTGTTCAGGAAAAGCCTACTGGATACAAAGGCCAAACCGGACAAAATCACAATGTTTTTCTACTGGGTAGATCATCAGCGATGATCTCTTACCTCAATACACATAAGGAGGCTCGAAATAAATAAACGACCGAATAATGTACTATTTAACAATTGGTTCATGCTTTAGCGTGCACTATCGCGTTATGGAGCACGCGGGAAGTTTGGAGAGCACGTAAGCTTAAGCTTAAGCTTCTTGAGTGCTCTCCAAACTTCCCAAGTGCTCCATAACTCGATAGTGCACAGCTAGAAGCATGAACCAATTGTTTTATAACATAGCCGGTGGAATTGTGCATAAAATCCTGAAAATCGACGCGAAAAAAAATACAACAATATCAGAAGTGATTGTTCGCGGTAAGCAAAATATTAAGCAAAATAGGAATTGGTTTTATTTTAATTTTTCTGTTGAAAGTTCGAGGTTTATATTTAACAATTTTATAACGGTAAAACTTAAGCTTACCTTTAAAGGTTGAAACAGACCAGTTTGTAATTTGTTTGGTTTTACCTGAGTGTCTTTCGGACAGTGAAGCGAATCGTGACGGTGCTGATGCCGAGTTTCCTTTTCCGTTGTTTTTCTCTTTTTCTGCCTCATTTAAGAACTCTAGCCCACGAGAAAAGGCCGGAGAATTGTGTTTGTTTTGGGACTAATGGGCCGAGTCTCTGTATCCATAATTGTAGCGAAATATAATATTTTTCCCCGCGCTGACAATGGCTGCTCGCGCGAAAAAAAATTCTGGCAAAGCGATTTGCTGACGCCATCAGCGAGCCCTGTCGAGATTTGGTGCACGCTTACGTATACTGAATTTGATTGCGTGGCTCTGCTAGCTATGTTATCAAGTAAATTGGTTTGTATAAAAATGGCATAGTTATGTCACCTGGAAGGGCAGTTCTGCTGGATCAGTTTCTTTGAGTCCCTCCAGCACATGACGATAAGCTTCAAAAAAGGCAGTACTCTCCACCATCTGATACACGTCACCTTCTTCAAGTCTTGCTTGATCGTATACACGTAAAACCTGAATGTCCAGTATACCCTAGATGGGAACAATTATCACTATTTTACACCTACACACAGTAAGTGGTAGGAGAAAAGACCACAAAAGTTTGAAAATTCACAAAATTGTATCCCTCAGACGAACTCAAAGTGGAAATTTTGCCACTCGCAAATAACGTAAAGTTTTAAAAACGTTAATTTACAGTGATTTTCATCAGTCAATTTTTTTTAATCTTTCAGGGTTCAATTGAACTCACGTGGCTACCAGCGTGTTGTTGTCGCCATATCAGACCATATCATGTTATAACATAGCTATATGCTAGCGCGCGCTCTGATTGGCTAATTTTTTTATGAAAAAGAAATGGATGGTTCATAAAGATGGTTCAGGCTGACGTCATTGTCGGTGAAATTTCTTGCCAGCAAAAGTTTATTTTCGCAACTTTTTTCGAGTAAAACTTAACTTTAGCTGTTAGTAATGGCTAGTATTATCCAACATTTGAGTTAGGGTTTCTCGATAACTTTGAAGATTTAGAAAACGTGCAGAATTTGCAATTTGATCAGTACAGAAAAAGCGACTTTTCAGCGTGAGAAATGTCTTGCTATGTTATAAAAGCAATGGACAATGTCCAGTGTGCGTCCATCCAATTCGGGATGCACTTGGAGAGTTGGGAGAGCACTTAGGTAGCATCTCGAGTATCCCGAATTGGATGGACGCACGCTTGACATTGTCCATTCCTTAAATTATCGTGACGTCATCGTTTTCTTAAAGCTCCGATCTCGCAATGTTCTCCGTCCACACTAAAACGCCAAGCCGTCGTTTCCAAATTGCCCGGTTTTGAAGAACGTTTTCGGAAAGCTCCGTTTTCGTGACGGATCAGTGTGAATTGTAAAGCAATCGCAGAAATAGAGCTCTTTTTCAAACTTATTATTACTACTTCTCCGGCGTAGCATTATGGGACGGGACAGATCACACGTAAAAGAACATTGAACTCGTGTGGACAAAAACAAATTGCAGAAATTTGCAGACCCAGATGTATACGAAGTACGCAATTAAAGGCTTTGCTAAACTTTAACTCCAGATTAGTGCTAATCTGGTTTTCGAAAAACCCTGCCGTCGTTACCTACGTTAAAGAGTCAGCTGAAGAAGGGTAGAACTTATTTCGTAAAGACATTTTATTGTTTTGGAACACCAATCTTTCCACTGTTTTCTTGTATACAAGTTACCCCGCTAAGCTGGAGATTCGTTTGGGTTTAGTCCGCCAGCTACTACTACCTGCATATCTTCTCGAGCCCTTTCAAGAGAAAACAAAGGAAGCCTTCTGTGGAAGAGAGATTGCCTACAATGATAACCCCATAAATGCTAAATAAACCTTCATCACTATGAATCTTGTAATGTACAGAACTTACTCGTCTTATGTCCCAAAGTTCTCGATCGGCCACAGTGGCAAGTACAGAACTCTCAAACTTGTCCTTGGACAAACAAATCAGAGAACCAAAGATGAGTCGTTTACTGTTCTCCCAGCGTACATGCCTGAGTTTGGAGTTGTCAAACTTGATCCGGTAACGGATACCGTTGGCGGTACATACAGGATACAGCAATTGAACATTACTGTACACACGTATGTCTTGTAAGGACTGCAGAGCTCCAATCCTAGCGGACCCCATACGCTCTAGCAACTGCGCGATCCCTTCACGAAGGGGCCGCATAAAGTCTTCGCGAAGGAGTCGAAATTGTACGTCCAAATAATGTTCCACATCGTTGTAGCTTCCATCAATTTTGTTTCTTCTGAGAAAGGGCCGTCCTTCCTGCAAGATGTCTTCCTGAGTTGGAACAACAGACAGCCAGCGGAAATTACCGGGTGGATCAACATCGTCGTTCATCTCAGCTAAAAAGTACAGAGATATTTCATCAGTACACGAATTCATGAGAAATGCAAACAATGGAAATGTTCCTTATTTACATCTCACCATCTCTACGTGGCTTCCTTTTTTGACGTTCTGCCTCTTCTTTTCTCTTCAGCTCCTCGGCCTTCTCGGACCTCAATTTCATTAGTTCATCTACCTCCCTGACGAGGGCACCATCTGCCAACTGTCCTGTATCAGACAGTCTCTTTGTTCCACAGTACAGGTCGGGCACCGGAAGGTCAGCATAACAGCTTGGGAATCTTCGGAGCAATTCCCTCATTATTTTGAAAACACTTCTCAAAAACACTGCTACATCACAAGGAGGTAAGCTGTTAGCAGATAGCTTGTTTAGATATGGTCTGAGTTGCAAATTGAGAAACGACGACCCTCGTAACAGGTTGAGTAGCTTTAACAGAGCCTCCTTAGAGCTACAGTCACAGGCTTTCCTAACAATACTCACGATCAAAACAATCCAGTGACCTTCCATTACTGACTGCTGGTTTAACAAATACTCTGTGGCTGGGAAACATCGACTCGACGTCAACTGGAGGATTATTTCGTCCGAGGATTTCTTTTCTAGAGCTTGAAGTTCCCCGAATCCAAGCGTAAGTTCAGGTTGGTTTCTCGGAGTTCCGTGACTACCACGACCCAATGTTCTACCTCCTCTTCTACCCCCTCTACCGCGGCCTCTTCCACCGCCCCTCCCACGGCCTCTTCCATCTCCGCTTCCTCCGCCTCTTTGGCCTTGCCAGTCATCCATTGAAGCACCTCTAAAACAAAATAGAGAATAAAAAAAATGACAACAAAAATTTCTAATTAGCTGTGATTTAGTCGCCTGGAACACGGTGTCTGACATTTGCAGACTGCAGACTACATTTAGGCCTAAATAGCTCTCTGGCTAGCCTGAATTTCAGTCAGGTTAGCCTGAATAGCACTCTGGTTAGCCTGTTTACAGTTAGCTTTCGAGAATGGAAATGGGAATGTGATATTTAGTTAAATTACAAAGTCTGCAGCCTGCGATCTGCAGTCTGCAGTCTGCATTTTGCAAATGTCAAACACCGCCAGGAACAGAATTGTTCATTTCAATAAAAATTTTCCCGATCAAAGTCCAGGACTATACTACTGAAAAACCTATGGAGCCTCCACTCTTCACTCATTTGTTAATAATTTAAAACACTGCTCCACGTTTCTTATTCTCCCTGTCGCTACTGTTTGAACGGAATCCTATGCTATTGATTTACTAAGTTTTGCAAGTGCAACCGAACCAGTTTAACGAGTTTTATCCATTAATTTGTGAAGAAAATCAATCCACAGCTGCGAGGTATCAGGCTTACGAAACGTTCTAAACTAGAAACCGAAAACAATTTTGCCAAAAACAGCATTTGATCATGCATTAACCCAAAATTCTTCATTTTTTAAATGGTCAGACAGCCGCGCGATGAATGCAACGGTATCGCTTCCTTTGCATTGAGGCATGACTAATAAGTGTTATTGAATTCCACGGTATGTCGGAGTTGCAAGAAATAGCCTCTTCCATTTTAGTTTAGAACGTGCGAAAGGTCCAAACATCATTAAAGAGGAGTAGATGGGTATATGTCTCGTATCAATTCAATTCACCGCAGTCCCGAAGCATGGCCACCAGGTATTTCAGTGCTGTACAAATCAGCACACACGAGAGAGGTGTAGGAAAAGAGTCTTAGTATCCTTATCAATAATGGAATGTTCCGTAAATAAATACCTGCAAAATTCATTTTCAGTAGATAATTTCAAAGTAATCATAATCCAAGTTAAATTAGTTTCAAAACTCGTGTATTTTTGACTTTCCACCCACAATCACTCTCTTTCTAGTGAGTCATATCATACATAAATCGGTTACGTTCTACATGAGCAAACAATTAGTCCTGATTTCCCTGTTGCTCTGCTTGTCTCGGGTTCTAGTCATGTTTTTCATCTCGCAGAGATTTGATATACATTCGCGACTTATTTGGACTTGCACTAAATACGTGCAAAACATGTCACAATTCGCAAAGAAAATTGCGATACCAGTTGGCCAAGTTATGTTCCATAAATGATCAACGCACCCTATCCTAACTCGCCATAAGTCTAACGACTACATCTTGCCGGCAACTTATAACAAAACAACCACCAGCTTAATTACTGGGGGAAATTTCTGCATCTGAGGACGTTTCTGTTAACAATTTTATCCACTGGACAATTCAGTAACAGGTGAAAGAGCAGAAGACCACTGTGCAACTTGTCCTCAATGGACACCATTTTTTCAGAGAAACATTCTTCGCTTCTGATCTGTTTCCTATTTACACCTCTCTTCTTCTCTCTAGCTAGCCTAGACTTAAGGCACCGCATTAAGAAGTGAATGACTATTTAATCAACGAATCTTACCGTAAATATAAGATGTAGTATTGTAGATAATATAGTGATTCATTATTACAGTCGAGCTAATTGTAGGTTACCTCAAATGTCCAAGGAGGAAGCCGGCCGGCCGGTGCTCTGTTTTTCGGCGTTACTTGCAAGGACTTGTCGATAGTTTATTCGTCAATCATCCCATACCTCGGTTGCGGAACAGTCTACTAAAAAACCGGTTTCCAAATGCAAAAAGGAACAATTTTCGAACAAGTGAAGGAAAATATGCTGGGGCAAGTATCTAACATACTTCAACTTAATATGGGTCGTGAGCCAATCAAATCACATGCAGAATTTCTTAGAAACCGAAAGGTCATTTCCGGAAACCAGAGGCTTTAAAAAAACATTGAGAACGTTAAATAATCTATAAAACTTGAAGTACCAAATACTTTCGCAATAAATACAACTCTTTCTTTTTTCGCCTGTTTTGAATTGAACACAATGATATCCAAATAGACTAGTTGTTATTTGAAGGGGTGGAGGAGAATTCAACACCTTGTCCTTGCGAGCAGTGATTTTTCGGCTACAAAATTGAAGCGACTGAGCTAGAGGGTTTAAATAACCCGTTCAAAACAAACAAAAAGACAACAGGTAAATTATTTTCCATTTACGTTTATTCTTAAAGTAATAAGATCCAGAAATAAAAGCTTATCCCGTATTAGGAGCACAGATGTTTTTAAGTCCAAATTCTCAGAAAGACTAAAACCATTTCCGGGAAATCAAAGTCCTCCTCGTCAATTCTTCCCCAGGTTCTTTTCGGCTTTTCTTTCATCCTCGAAATCAGAGCAAATTAGAATGTTCGGCATATTAACCTAGGTCAAATGAAAACGTAGCCGGCTTACATAATCTAATCTAAGAATAAAATGTTTCCACCCTCATATCTGGACAGCAATTTACATATAACTACTTTTAGTTATGATGAATCTCTATCAGTAGAGGCAAAGCCTTGTCTTTGTTATTAACCCACCTCTCCTCCCTGCACACTTAATGGTCACTCGTTAGCGAAATTAAACTTTACAAATAAAACAATTAAAACTTTTTGGGGACATTTAATGCCTCTAAAACCTCAATCCAAGCTGTCAGAAAAGGAAAAAAACGACTTAATACGTAGTTCAAAACTGAAAGTTGGTTAAATTTTAGTTGAAAAATCTAAAGAGTTGGATCGGGTTTAACTGCTGTCTAAAGTAAATAATCCCTCGAATTTTATGCTGACTTTGGAAGAGCTTTGGCATTGAAAATGTCAAGTCTAGGGCAATTTACTTTCCTGACAACACTACAGTCGTCCAAATTTTTTGGCAAGTAAAATAAAACGCATCGAACAAGGAGTTCGATCGGGTGATGTGCGTTATCCAACATGGCATGTTAGGAACTGAAGGGGTGTGTCCAAACGCTGGACGTAAGACAACGATTGTCGCTTTGCTCAAGTAACCCCTCCCCTAGCTGATTGCTAGCGCCTTAGTAAATTACCAAATTAAAATTGAAACTCGCGCTGGTCAAAGTTAAGGATGTTAGCCATATCGGAGAAGGCCGCAGCGTATCGAGCGCCAACCATTTCACTGGCAAGACGATTATAAGCTCGCACCTGATGATGATGGCCACCAATTCTTGAGTAACATTCAGGGCAATTGCTTTCTTCCATCGCTCCACCACACTCTGTGATGCAGTAGATGTGACCTTTAAGAATAGGAAGGAAAACAAGCTTAATTTGCACAGTGGTTGAAACCAATCATAAGAAACAGAGGCTGAGGTAAGAAATAGGAAAAAAAAAGAGGAGTGGAAAATTCGTTAAATTAATGCTTTAGCTTCTCCTCACCCTGATTTCACAAGCGCTTTCGGTAAACCTAATCAGATACAGAATTCTACGGTTGATTTTTACCAATGGACAATACCTTTAAATATCTGCTAGTTGCTTGAATCGCTTATGAAAGTAAACTTTCAACGGATGCTTGTTTCTCCGCCAACTCCCGTACGACTCTTATCTACTCAAGCCTACTACATTCATCGCAATTTAAAACAGCTTAAATTATCTTGAGAATCAAGGAGGGCTTGCAGTCGCGCACTGCGTCAGTTTCGCTAACTCTCACAACTCTCATTCATTCTTATTCTCGTTTGATCGCAGTTGAATGAAAGCTAATGAACGTTCAACTAAGGGCCAAATATAATTCTCTCCCAAGGGCCAATATAGAAAGTAACTAAAACTTTAAAGAAGAATTTTAACATGATCAACTTACCGTTTGGACATTTAAACCAGTGTCCCTGTGTCAGCCTCATGGCCTTCACAATCAGATCTTTCTCCTCTCGTGTAACCGCAAAATAACTCACTTGAAGATTTTGTTCTTCTCTGATCCTTTTAATACGAGCAGTGTAACGCTTTCGAAGATCTTTGTCTGAAAATGTTGCAAAGTAGTGATTAATTAATTTCAATAGTTACTTTACTACATGTATCTGCAGATTACACATCACTGACAGCAGCGATGAGGAAAAATCTCGCCAATATCCAAATAAATTGGATTTTATTTTTCCTTCAAAGCGAAATTCCTCAACCTGAAAATCTCACAATATTTCTTACGGTCCAGTGAGATAAAAATTACACGAGAAACAAACTTTGACGAAGTGAAGCCGTGTTCAGAATACTAAAAAAATAAACATGTAGGACCAAAGGAAAAGAAAACGCCTGCTCAGGAATAAAGTCGTTCCCTAAAGTGTCAAAACTTAGTGAATTTATTATAATGGTGTTAATACTCTTGTCCTCTTACCAATTGTGTTCTCTGAGTCCAATGCTCGTTTAACAGAATCAACCTTCACAGTGTCCGTTACTTCAAGCTTAATACCCCGGATGTCAAGCTGCATCTTCAGCGTTCTGAAGTCGATTAGAAGCTGTGTTCTGTGCATTTCTTCGTTGAGCTCTTCAAGTTCTTGGTCACTAAATCGAGCTCGAAATTTCATCACACGTGTTCGGAGTTGTTCCACTTTATTCTTCAGGTCTTCCTTCGTTTTCTGAAGGATCAATATTGATTTATAGCTTTGTGGTCTTGCCCGTTCTGTCGCTTCCCCTTTATCTATCATTCCCTTGAGCTGCTGAAGGAAAGTCAAAAAGCTGATCTGGTTCTCAATCACATTGACTTGTTCATCTGTGAGATTCCTACGATCCAGCGACTTGACGATGTCTTCCTTGTCGCCAGGGAACTCGTCAATGTTTTCCACCTTCGATCTGAGCCTGGCAGTTTCTTGATCACGCTGTACTTTGCCTAGTAAAATCTTTTGTTTTATTCTTTCGAAGTCTGCCAGAATCTTCTTAATGATGTTGCCGTACCTCAAACTGGTGCGGATGGGAACCCTGCATTTTGGGCAAAGCTTAAGTTGAACATCAACTGGCTTCCCATCACACTTTGTTTCCGCTTGGTCCATCCACTGACCATCATTTGAACTTCAAACACGTGACCACAGTCTGCCAGCTCCACGAATCTTTCGTCCGGTTCATCTTCGGTTCCGAAAAAAATCTCCGTCACCTCGTCTTTGTGACACTCTCGGCACTTCTTCGGGCATATTTCCCCACGGAGACCGATACAGGGATGCCCACACGAGAGTTGCTTTGCACATGGTTTGTCGCATCGTCGACGATTGCACAGCTCCCCGCATAGTTTCGTGCATTTACGATGCTCGCAACGCCAGATGCATTTCTCGTTGCAAGGATCACAAGGTTCACCACATTTCTTCTTACACTTGCTATGCTTGCAGTAGTTGCCGCATTTTTCCTTGCAGTTTTTGGTGCGCGGCTCACTGCAGCTGTGACCACAGAACAGAGTGCGGTCACACTTAGCCTTGCATGGCACGTGGACCCGACCACGGAGACAACGGAAGCAGTCACCTATAATGTAAAGCAAGAAATTAGAACTACTTAGTAAAATTATATAACTTTTCAGTACCCTAAACTTTGTAACGCAAACAAGCCAGTCAGTTCAGTTCCAAGAACAATCACTATCTTGTTGCTCCTGTACCGTAGAGACTGACAATTATAAAGACTATAACCTATAACTATAGTCAAGAGACCATGATCTGAGAGAACATATCCACCATACATGGGCCTCTTCCAATGATAATCTTTTTCAAACTAATTTTAGCGCGTTGTCACACTGCGAGGCTATTTTAGGAAAGATACCTGATAGGCCACTTTAAATGACGTAATAACCCTTGAGGTTTAATTTTAACAGTTAATCAAATATGCAAAAGCTTGCGCCTGGATTTTCGGAGCGAGAGTTCTAACAAACGGGAAACAAGTATTTTAGCTGTCTTGCGCTTTAAATAACCTTTCGAAAGAGATGTGTTTTGATTTAATCCGTTCTGTAATTTTCGAGAAACGACTTTTGAGCGTGTTTTTTGGAATGCAATTCTTGCCAGCAACCACAACATGACACCTCATGTGAATTAGTCATGTAGAGAAATGACAAGACTTTATCATTTTCGAGCTAGACTGTGCGCAAACACATAGAAGCTAATTTTTCTGCTCGGCGCTTTGAAAGTGCTTTCCAAAGAGACTCTTGATCTAAACGTTGCGGTAAGTCCAGAGAAACACCTGTTCTCGGCGTGGTCATGCACACCTGGTAAATAATACACGTACTTCCGAAATTAAATATACAAACATTTGCACCGGTTTGTTTTAGAGCAAAAGCTCTAACAAACGTGAAACAAATACTTCAACTTTCTTGAGCTTTGAAATACCTTTCGAAAGAGATCTTTTTCGCTTCAATTCGTTCGGCACTTTTCTAGAAACGACTTTCAAGCAGGTTAGAAATTCGAGTCTTGACGCTTTGTGTTAATCATTCATGCAAGGGAATGACACGACCTTTTACGGCTTCGGAAAAGCACGTACAATTTTCCTATCAAGGTCTTTGAAAGTGATTTCCAATACTAACAGTGCGGCAGCTCGAAACAAACTTTTTTTTTTATCTAAATATTTATTTCTTATTTAGATGGACTCAACCTGATGACCGTTGGCCATTGCCTGCGCGATCATGGGACCGAGACTTAAAATAGCTTTGACAGCGTGACGTGAAGCTTAAAATAGATTGCAAAAGATTACCATACGGAACAGGGATGTGTTCTCTCACCTCAGTTACATCTTGCTATTCTCGGTTTACACCAGTCATGTGAACAAAACTAAAAATCGTAACTATTCAATGAATAAAGTCAAGAATCTGGGATACGATAGATGACTGATATATAAACAGCCTCACCAAGAATCAAGTGTCTGCTGTCTTTCATTCGCGTGTTATTTGCAGTAGTGTATCACCCAAATTTATAGAGCTTTGTATCGAAACGCTATATTTGTGTCCTTCGGAGGGGCGCAAACATGGCGGCGGCCGTACTGCGTACTGAAGTACCACAAACATCTGTCACTGAGTTTTGCCATTGAAACGAAAATTGTTTCTCCAGAGATCCGACACATTGAAATAAATGCTTTTCTAGTGCAAGCACTGTTCAGTTATCAAAAACTAAAGCGATAACTCATCTTTTGACCTACCCAACAGCCTTTTCGAGCCGCTATTTTCATGTCACGCAACGCAAAAGCTCGGAAATTCAAACGCGCTCATTACAATAAGAAGAACCCTGCATATCGAGCTAAAACATTGTGACACGTGAAGTTCCCATGGGTCTTTTATCTGATGAACTTAAACCTTAGATGGAAAGGAAATATTTACTTTTGGAATATGATTACGTCACATGAAAACCAAGAATAGTACATTGCATTGCGGTAACAAAAAAATTAAATTATACCTTAGGAAATCAAAAGAAAATTCAAAACGTTTAAAGCAATATAAAGGACCAGCATGATATCAAGTATAAATACACGGAGAAACGCAAACGTGGAAAAATCCAAGTCCCAGATAGGATTTGAACCCACGACCCTCCGTGATCTAGTCGGATGCTCTAACCACTGAGCTGCTGGGCACTGTGAACTCATTAACAGTAGCTCAGTGGTTAGAGCATCCGACTAGATCACGGAGGGTCGTGGGTTCAAATCACATCTTGGATTCGGATTTTTCCAAGTTTGCGTTTCTTCATGTAAAGCAATTTGCCGATTTTTTAAGACTGTTGCGCTCTTATGCATTCATCTTTGGTACATTTTTCGGAAAAGCCAAGTCACAGTTTGAAGCAAGTAGACATAATTAGGTCAAATTGAAACTGGAGTTCCTGAAGTTCACACTGCTCGAAGCAACTGGTCAAGAATATTCTACTAATCAATGAACGAAATCCTAAGATTCCCATTTGGAAACCTGTAACAGTGTTTGCCCCTTGTCGTTTAAAAGACACTTTCAGAACTTACCAGCACAAGGGTGTTCACACTTTAGGGTCACACCACAAGGAGCCCTTCATGTCCATGGACTGAGTAGTGGATTCACGTAGCATTCCGTCTCGTTTTCATGTCCACAAGGCCAGGCTTTCTTTGTAATGACGGTGCACCTCACACTGCACTCTTCAAAGCACTTTTTCTTGCACTGATGGCCACACGATAGAAGCTTTGAGCAGGGCGATTGGCAATTCACTTCAACAGGATCCTTTGAGCAAGGAACGTTCTGAGCATGGCCACACCTAGGGAGGATCTTTGTCACGAGCTCCATGCAGGGCCCACACTCCTGGTAACATCTCCTGGTACACTTATGCTTTCGAGCACAGAATGTCTTAGCGCAAGGCTTATTATACTTGTATTCCTTGTGCTCTGGGTCTTTTGGATGGCACACCATATCACACACGTGACCACACTCGAGTCGGATGGCACATGGTACAGTGGAGCCTCCCTCTGGTGCCTTCTTTAAGTCTTCGTTCACTCCAGCTGAAAAGTACAGATATTTTTTGTCAGTGCAGGAGTGAAAGTTTGTTATTTTTATTGTCGGATTATACTGTCACGCCATCAAGAATGAATCGTAAGAATTCAATAAATTAAGTCGCAAATCTAGGATACGATAGATGATTGATACATAAACAACCTCGCCAAGATTCAGGACTGTGCGGTCTTTCATTTGCATGTTATTCGGAAAAGTGTTTCACCTACAGTGAAACCCCGCCTTACGACCACCCCGTTAATACGACCACCTCGTTATTACGACCACTTTATTCTGGCCCGAAAAAAAGCACAGTCAGTCATTTTCCTATTTAAAGAACCCCTTCAATACGACCACCCCGTTAATACGACCACCCCGTTAATACGACCAGTTTTCCATGACCCGAAGGTGGTCGTATTAACGGGGTTCTACTGTATATTTACAGAGCTTTGCATGGAGACGCCATCTTTGACCAACATGGTGATTTAGTTTTGTCATTGAAACGAAAAGTTATTACTCTAGAGCTCCCAAAAAATTGAAAGTAATAATTTTTCTATTACAAGAACTGTTTAGGTAGCTAAAACTTTAGGGAAAACTCTTATTTTTGACCTACGCGAGGGCTCGTGGGCCTTCTTGGGCCGCCATTTCAGTAATCTCACGTAACGCAAACTTGGAAATTCAAACCCGTTCTATCACAAAGTTATTACTCTAGAGCTCCCAAAAATTGAAAGTAATAATTTTTCTATTATAAGAACTGTTTAGGTAGCTAAAACTTTAGGGAAAACTCTTATTTTGACCTACGCGAGGGCTCGTGGGCCTTCTTGGGCCGCCATTTCAGTAATCTCACGTAACGCAACAGTAATCTCACGTAGGCTCGTGGGCCTTCTTGGGCCGCCATTTCAGTAATCTCACGTAACGCAAACTTGGAAATTCAAACCCGTTCTATCACAAAGTTATTACTCTAGAGCTCCCAAAAAATTGAAAGTAATAATTTTTCTATTACAAGAACTGTTTAGGTAGCTAAAACTTTAGGGAAAACTCTTATTTTGACCTACGCGAGGGCTCGTGGGCCTTCTTGGGCCGCCATTTCAGTAATCTCACGTAACGCAAACTTGGAAATTCAAACCCGTTCTATCACAAAACAAGGAACCCTGTCGAGATTAAACGCTATAAAACGTCGAATTATTAGAGGATTTTACATCTGATGGTAATCTTTAATTTTGGAGAATGATGACGTCAAATGAAAACTGCCGATTGGTAGATAACAAATATAATGGAAGAGAATACGTCAAAAACGTTGTCATCTAACCATGTCTGCGAGGCTTCCTTCTTTTTTGCCGTTTTTCCTCCTCCTTTTTCCTTAAATCCTCTGCCTTCTTAATTCTGAATTTTATTATTTCATCCACTTCTGTGACAAGGTCATCATCTGCTAACTGTCCAGAGACAGACAGCCTCATAGTTCCACAGTATATGTCGGACAGCGGAAGGTCAGCATAACAGCTCGGAAATCTTCGGAGCAATTCGTTCATTATTTTGACAAACATTTCTCAAAAACACTGCGACATCAGAAGGAGGTAAGCTATCAGCAGATAGCTTATTCAGATATCGTCTGAGCAGCAAATTGAGAAACGATGATCCTGGTAGCAGGTTTAGTAGCTTAAACAGATCTTCCTTAGGGCTACAGTCATAAGCTTTCGCAACAATGCTAACGATCAAGACAATCCAGTGGCCTTCCATTGACTGCTGTTTTAATAAACACTCTGTGGCTGGGAAACATTGACTCGATGTTAAGGTGGCTGAAAACAGTTTCCAGCAATTTCCAAGACGTAGATTTTGATGGGCCATTATTACCACCCTTTATAAGTTGATGCTACAATCATGGTATCAAAAAACTGCCCAATCATTGGTGAACACGTTGGTATTATTTTCGTGACTCAATAGGTTACCATAGCAACACTATAACCTGCTAAAAACACCCTTAATTTCAGCTTTAAGCGCTTATAACTCAAAAACGAGCTCGGTGACCCCCATTTTTTATTATCGAATTGTAATCAGCATGATAAGATGCAACTTTTTGCAAAGTTAAAAAAAAATTCTACGAAGGGGGTTCAGAGCCACCTTAAATTTTCGAAAATTTAAGGTGGCTCTGAACCCCCTTCGCAGAATTTTTTTTAACTTTGCAAAAAGTTGCATCTTATCATGCTGATTACAATTCAATAATAAAAAATGGGGGTCATCGAGCTCGTTTTTGGGTTATAAGCGCTTAAAGCTGAAATTAAGGGTGTTTTTTAGCAGGTTATAGTGTTGCTATGGTAACCTATTGAGTCACGAAAATAATACCAACGTGTTCACCAATGATTGGGCAGTTTTTTGATACCATGATTGTAGCATCAACTTATAAAGGGTGGTAATAATGGCCCATCAAAATCTACGTCTTGGAAATTGCTGGAAACTGTTTTCAGCCACCTTAATTGGAGGATTATTTCGTCAGAGGTTTTGTTTTCCAGGGCTTGAAGATCCCTAAATCGTAACTTGAGCTCAGGTTGGTTTCTCGGAGTTCCGTCGCCACCACGACCCAATGTTCTACCTCCTCTTCTACCCCCTCTCTCGCGGCCCCTTCCACCGCCCCT
>JAHPZR010010058.1:47500-62500 GCA_019787425.1 Platygyra sinensis
TGATAGCTAATGAACGTTCAACTATAGACCAAACATAATTCTCTCAAGGGCCAATATAGAAAGTAACTAAAACTTAAAAGAAGAATTTTTATGATAAACTTACCATTTGGACATTTAAACCAGTGTCCCTGTGTCAGCCCCATGGCCTTCACAATCAGATCTTTCTCCTCTCGTGTAACCGCAAGGTAACTCACTTGAAGATTTTGTTCTTTTCTGATCCTTTTGATACGAGCAGTGTAATGCTTTCGAAGATCTTTGTCTGAAAATGTTGCAAAGCAGTGCAGGATTAATTAATTAATTTCATTAGTTACTTTACTACATGTATCTGCAAATTACACATCACTGACAGCAGCGATGATGAAAAATCTCTCCAATAGCCAAATAAATTAGTTTGACTTTTCCTTCCAGGCGAAATCCCTCAACCTGAAAATCTCAACATTTTTGTTACGGTCCAATCAGAGAAAAATTACACGAGAAACAAACTTTGACGCAGTGAAGTCGTGTTCAGAACGCAAAAGATTAAAACATGTAGGACCAAAGGAAGAGAAAACGCCTGCTCGTGAATAAAGGCGTTCCCTTAAGTGTCAAAACTTAGTGAATTCATTACAATAGCGTTAATACCCTGTTCTTTCCTCTTACCAATTGTGTTCTCTGAGTCCAATGCTCGTTGAACTGTATCAACCTTCACAGTGTCCCTGACCTCAAGTTTAACACCCCGGATGTCAAGCTGCATCTTCAGTATTCTGAAGTCGATAAGAAGCTGTGTTCTGTGCATTTCTTCGTTGAGCTCTTCAAGTTCTTGGTCACTAAATCGAGCTCGAAATCTCATCACACGTTTTCGGAGTTGTTCCACTTTACTCTCCAGGTCTTCCTTCGTTTCCTGAAGGATCAATATTGATTTATAGCTTTGTGGTCTTGTCCGTTCTGTCGCTTCCTCTTTATCTATCATTCCCTTGAGCTGCTGAAGGAAAGTCAAAAAGCTGATCTGGTTCTCAATCACATTGACTTGTTCATCGGTGAGATTCTTACGATCCAGCGACTTGACGATGTCTTCCTTGTCGTCAGGGAACTCGTCAATGTTTTCCACCTTCGATCTGAGCCTGGCAGTTTCTTGATCACGCTGTACTTTACTTAGCAAAATCTTTTGTTTTATTCTTTCGAAGTCTGCCAGAATCTTCTTAATGATGTTGCCGTACCTCAAACTGGTGCGGATGGGAACCCTGCATTTTGGGCAAAGCTTCAGTTGAACATCAACTGGCTTCCCATCAGACTTTGTCTCCGCTTGGTCCATCCACTGATCCATCATTTCAACTTCAAACACGTGACCACAGTCTGCCAGCTCCACGAATCTTGCGTCCGGTTCATCTTCGGTTCCGAAAAAAATCTCCGTCACCTCGTCTTTGTGACACTCTCGGCACTTCTTCGGGCAATTTTCCCCACAGAGACCAATACAGGGATGCCCACACGAGAGTTGCTTTGCACATGGTTTGTCGCATCGTCGACGATTGCACAGCTCCCCGCATAGTTTCGTGCATTTACGATGCTCGCAACGCCAGATGCATTTCTCGTTGCAAGGATCACAAGGTTCACCACATTTCTTCCCGCACTTGCTATGCTTGCAGTAGTTGCCGCATTTTTCCTTGCATGGAGGACAGTTTTTGGTGCACGGCTCACTGCAGCTGTGACCACAGAACAGAGTGCGGTCACACTTAGACTTGCATGGCACGTGGACCCGGCCACGGAGACAACTAAAGCAGTCGCCTATAATGTAAGGCAGGAATTTAGAACTACTTAGTAACATTATATGGATTTTTCCCTAAACTTTGTAACGCAAACAAGCCAGTCAATTAAGTTCAAAGAACAATCACTACCCTATTGCTGCCGGCCAAAGGATCGCAACATTTCAACGCAACATATCGCAACATTGTTGGGTGCAACATGTTGCACGTGCTTGGCCACCACGATGCGACTTGTTACGATGTGTTGCGACACGTTGGGTGTTGTTGTCTCAAATTTGACATTGGTCAAATTTTTCACGCAACATTGATGGATGTTGTTTGATGTTGTGGTCGTTTGGCCAGGTTCGTGCAACAATGTTGCACCAGGGCACGCGCACCAGTTTGATTTTTAACTCGCAACATGCCACAACACGTCGCAACATGGTGGCCAAACGAGCGCAACATGTTGCGCCCAACAATGTTGCGTCGAAATGTTGCGATCGTTTGGCTGGGGCTTAACATTATACCATAGGAGATCAAAAAGAATATTAAATTGTTAAAAGAACAGCATGATATCAAATGTAAATACATGGAGAGAGGCAAACTTGGAAAAATTCCAGTCCCAGATGGGATTTGAACCCACGACTCTCCGTGATCTAGTCGGACGCTCTAACCACTGAGCTACTGGAGACTCTTTGGTGAGCAAGGGTCAATTTGTGGGCCTCGACTGCGACCGCATTGCGCGGCTACACAGTCAAGTAATGACTGGCACATGTGAACTCACTAACAGCATCGCGTTGTCACATTAAGGCATCTATCACATAGGAACTCATTAACAGTAGCTCAGTAGTTGTAGCATCGGACTAGATCACGGAGGGTCGTGGGTTCAAATCCTATCTGAGACTCTGATTTTTGCAAGTTTGCGTTTCTTCATATGAAGCAATTTACTGAATTCTTAAGAATGTTGCACTCCCATGCATTTATCTTTGGTACATTTTTCTGAAAAGCCAAGTCACAGTTTGAAGCATGTAGACATAATAAGGTCAAATTGAAGCTGAAGTTCCTGAAGTTCTCACTGCTCGAAACAACCGTTCAGGACTGTTACGGAATATTCTACTCGGTCACTTTTATCAATGACCGAAATCCTAAGATTCCCATTTGGAAACCTGTAACAGTTTTTGCCCCTTGTCGATTAAAAGACACCTTCAAAACTTACCAGCACAAGGGTGTTCACACTTTAAGGTCACACCACAAGGTGCCCTACAGGGACTGACTAGTGGATCCACGTGGCATTCCGTCTCGTTTTCATGTCCACAAGGCCAGGTTTTCTTTGTAATGGCGGTGCACTTCACGCTGCACTCTTCAAAGCACTTATTCTTGCACTGATGGCCACACGATAGTATCTTTGAGCACGGTGATTGGCAATTCACTTCATCACGATTCTTTGAGCAAGGAACGTTCTGAGCATGGCCACACCTAGGGAGGATCTTTGTCACGAGCTCCATGCAGGGTCCACACTCCTGGTAACATCTCCTGGTACACTTATGCTTTCGAGCACACAGTGTCTTAGCGCAAGGCTTATTGCACTTGTATTCCTTGTGCTCCGGGTCTGTTGGATGGCACACCATGTCACACACGTGACCACACTCCAGACGCGTGGCACATGGTACAGTGCAGCCTCCCTCTGGTGCCTTCTTGAAGTCTTCAGCACGTGACGCTTGAATCACGTTTAGCGGGTGGTTTTGGCACGTGAGCGTCAATGCTTCTCCAATGTTTCCTTGCTCTCGCATATCACTGACAATATCGTTCCACAATTTGCTCTTAGTTTCCAAAAGGCTCATGTT
The DNA here is from genome assembly GCA_019787425.1 of Platygyra sinensis. NCBI lineage: Eukaryota > Metazoa > Cnidaria > Anthozoa > Scleractinia > Merulinidae > Platygyra > Platygyra sinensis. The sequence continues at coordinate 51,063 of JAHPZR010010058.1, forward strand.
ACCGATGCAGAAAAACCCTTTCTTAGCGCGAGACAGCGCCACGCATACCCGGTTTTCTGTTTGTAGGAAACCGATTTTGCCTTCCTCGTTGCTTCGGACAAGCGACAGGAGAATAATGTCGTTTTCCTCTCCCTGGAAGTTATCCACTGCACAGACTCGAACTCCACAGAAGAAATCTTTAGGCATTTCTTTTTTGAGCTGGATTAATTGTCCAGTGTAGGCTGTCAGGACTGTGATTTGCTCTCTTTGGTAACCCTGAAGGATGAAGTAGCGACAGAGAGCAGCTATGAACTTGGCTTCGTGTTCATTTGACCTACTCTTTCCTTCTTCGGTGAAATCCTGAAACGAAGTGAATGAAAGGTGTTCAGTTTGCACTAGTGATGTGTCAGTAATTCATAAAGGAAAGATGAATAGGGGACTGAAGAAAGTTAGAGGTCAGTTTGGTCGAAACAGCACTATGCTGTAATATCGTTGGCAGAACGACTTTCCCTCCACCCCTCAGATTCCCTTGCAACTAGCCTCTGTTTGATCGCGACAATATCGTGTCGAACTTACTGGAGTCTTTCGAAAATTATTTTCTGGTTGGAGAAGTTTACTGAGTAATATGTGTGTAAATGGGATAATTAACAGTAACGTTACTCTCCTCCACAGCTTGATTGGTTTGCATCACTTAATAAGGAAGAAGCTTCCCTAGACTTGCCACAAGTCGACCTCATGAATTTCATAGCGGAATATGTTAGGCCGCGAAGCGGCCGAGCGAGCGACGAAGTCGCGAGAGGTCGACTTGTCTCGCTTGAAGGGTTTTCATTTGCGTTTCGCGCCAAAAATTAAGGAGTGGCTTGACTTGCAACTGGTGTCTCAGATTGCATTTGGAAGTCCTTGAATTGAAAAGGCGGAAAGAATTGGTTCCCGCTGATTGACCAAAATAATCGAGTGTGTGTGCGTTTCTCCTGGGTCGATCGAAAGAGCAAATTTGCTTACTCTGTACTAAAGTGATTACGAAGAAAGATGACCAAAGCTTGTTTGAATCTTGAATTGATTGCCGGGAAGGAGTATATAGTGGCGAAGGTTCACTTTTGACAAACATTTTGTGCTGAAATTGCGCAGACAAAAGCGAAACTGTAGTTAGTAAGATTCTAGCTAGCTCAAAAAAGTCGAACTTTTCCCAGCTCCTGTTAGCGCAGAAACAAACACATTTCTTACAGACAGATATGCTTCCACTGATTTCTTCTGGTAGTCATGCAATGTATGATATTCCGTGCGCGGGGCCTTTGAAGCTTCTTTTAATAATTTAATGGGTTTAACCGCAAGTCACATTTCGTTGAGCATAGTTTGACAATTCGGTCTCCAAGGAATATCTAGGGGACCTCTGATTGGTTAAAGCGGAGCGACCCGTTTTTGGGTCGCTAAAATTGGCGCCAATCAAGCAGGAAAAGTCCTTCGTCCGGCGGGTACTGAATAAACAAGACCTTTCAGAAAGTCTAAAGCTTCCCTTGTGAAACAATCAAATCTCATATTATATCATTTTTGCACTCAGATACAAAATAAACCAATCGCAAGCCTTGTCTTCTGTCCTGATTTCCTGCAATCAAGTCACTGGCCATATGTGACCAGATAAATGGCAAAGTTTACCAAGCGTACGGTAAATACCAAGCTGTACCTAGTGGTACGCTTCGCCTAGTTAATTGCAGGCATGGATAATTTGGCACAAATGCCGATTGCCAAACCACTAACCCTGACTCCACCAAACTCGCTTGATATGGCGCCGAAGCTCAGTGAGGACTTACGATCGGGTAAAACTATCACTTCATAACCATAGCAAAATCTTGCTGCCTACCTCACTCTCAGCGTGGTCCACGAAGAACATATTACGAGCCACACCCTTTATGTTAGGAAAACCCAACACCGATGTGTGGTTTTCCAACTTTGGATTGACGTAAATGTGCTCTAGCATTTTAGAGATTTCAGGTCGCATGCGATGCTGCAAACGTAGTCGCTCAAATGGCATTCCATTCTTCACCATTCTCTCGAATAGCGACACGTCCAGGTTGTAATTCTTGGCAAGTTCGTAGACTGTGGGATTGGGGCGGAGTTGCTGATGATCACCAATCAGAATCAAGTGCTGGCATCCGGGAGTTAATGATGTAACAATGTGCGACTCCAGTACTTCAGCGGCTTCTTCTACAATCGTAATTCGTGGGCGAAGTCGTTGTACAAGGTTACGAAACTTAGCAGCCCCTAAATTTAAAGGAATAATCCCATTAAACCAATTAGCAGAATCTGTAACACAGTACAGGACTACCACAATAACCCTTTTCATGGTCAGTAGCCCTTTTCACGGTCAACTCTGCAAATTTGAATTTCAATGAAATCTGGCCTTTATGTGAGGCAATTTCAGGTTATTTTGTAGTTTTCGCCAGGGATTGCCTCGCATCTGACGTTGGATTACATTGTAATGCAAATGAGGAAAAACTAACCGTGAAAAGGGCTATTGTACCCAAAATTAAACATCATTCCATTATTTTGAAACTTTCAGCCTTGGCCTCGCACAGTTTCTCATTAGGCCTGTGGCGCAATCGTCCCGACGAATACCTCAGTGACAGGAAATTCGCACACCGGAGGACTCGGCTAACTTTGCTTACCTGTCGTAGTCATGCCAACAACATCAGCTTTCTTGAGAATCTCGAAGTCTTCCATGTTTTTGATGTCCTTTAGTTTCCTGGCTCCCATTTCAAATTGCTCTTGGAATAACGATATAGTGCGACGGTACTCCTCCGCCACGTCCGCCAACCAACGACGATACAGGCGCCATCGATCTTTAAGGCTCAATTGCCACACATTTCTGACCTGCAGCGGACAACAAATAAAACGAAATTAGTCAGAGTAGTGGCCGACTTTATGCGGATAATTCGTCTTTCGCATAAACTGGACCTGTAAAGAGGTTTATAACTAATTTTGTATTTGGCCAGAGCAGCAGGTCTTCCCTCTATTAGAGAAACGATAACTGCAAAAGTAGCGAGTTACAAGAACTGGTATCGAGCGAAGCGCAACCGGATCAACACCAGCTGTGTTTGGCCAAACTCTGGTCTGAACAGGCTACCAATGAGTCTGCTATGCATCACTATAACTTTCTACAAATAGGAGTCTTTATTGATCATTTCTTTTTTTTCGAGCGAAATCATTCTCTTGCTTACCGCATTTGCTCGCTCGTCAGGCATGACATCTTTTTTGCTCAATTCGAAAGCCATGATCCTCTTTAATTTCTTTTTAAGCTTATCAGGCTTCTGAAGCTGATATCCCTCGTCATCTACTCCGCTAAAGGCGAAAGGATTCACGATTCTGAGTCTCCCGCCTTTTCCGGGCACTACCTTGGAACCACTGAAAACTCTGACGTCATCAACGTCGAGGATTCTCTGATCCTGCATAACATCTGCCTCGTACAGCACATCCCGGTTATCGTCGTCGTCTTCTTCTTCATCCTCTTCAGCTTCTTCTCCTCCGGGTTGCGCTCCATCTTGAAAGAAAAATTATCCGTACACATGTCGCGCTACAGGACATGATTCCCTGTCAGAGCTCTACTTTTAAGGCTGCTTTTGTTAAACTGTTCAGCTTATTTAATTGTAATTACTCGTCCACAACTAAAGAATTTAATTTGCGTCAGTGCTTAATTAAAGCACTTGTACTTCAACCAAACTGCTATTTTGCCATACATATACATACAACTTCTTTTTGGCAATTGCTCTATATTCAATTCATTTTCTAACGCGTTCGAAGTCTTAAAATTAACATACATCTTCAGAAGTAGCGGTTACCAATGAAGACTAACACCAAATAAGGAAAGTAATGACATTTTAAAAGTAAATGAAAATAAGCAAACCTAGTTAAATCTGCTGGAAAAAATATAAATGGCTAGTAGAGAAGAGGTTTCTCACTGAAAAGTTTCTAAGAGGAAGTTTCTCAGTGAGAAATTAGTATTATTAGTCTTCTTTTTTAAATTTACTTGTAGTTTAGGTAACCGTCACTTCTGAAGATGTATGTTGGAGCGTACGAAACGTCAAGTTCATAAATGAAAGTTTTTGCAACATGCGTTGTCTCAATATGTTTATAACCGCAGTTTGCTTGTTATTTTTACTTAATTTAAACGTTTCTTTCCACTCAGTTATAGCAGTCACTTTTTACTGCACCTATTATGATCTGATTTTTACAGCTGATGTGATATCTCACGATTTTTTCCGACTAAATTAAGTGTGGATGTAGATTCATATAAATTTTTTGCTTATTAATCTGCTGAGCATTGCTTGGAATAAAACTAGCTTACCATGCGAGACAATTCCGCCATAAGTTCTCACAGTTTCTTTTCCAAGTGATTCAGCAAAAATGTGTAGATCAGTGACTCTTCCTTGAAAGCAGCGCTGTGCAGGCACGTCTAAAGCGCCAATCCTGATGGAAAACTGGGTGGCTAGTTCCAGTTTCCTCCCAATATATTTCGCTTCCACTTCATTCCCATCATGCCATAGGCGCGCAATCCCAGAGTCATAATCAAAAGATGCTCCAATGAAGTTCCAGGCGTTCATCTTAAGAACCGCCTTTGTGAGAGCGGGGGTCTGGGAAAGATCCCTGCGAGCAAATTGTAATTTCAAAACTCCTTTCCCATCCACTACACCATCTTGGAAAATTTGAATCCCCCCACCCGACTCTCGAAAGCTCAGGATTGATCCTCTGTTTCCGGTTGGGAAGATGTCCATCAAGAGGGTGATTGACGTCCTGGTGTCTATGAAACTTCCGGAACGGTTGGGAATCTCAACGAATGAATCAGGCGTTCCTCGTAGTTGTAGGGAATTCTTGTGTATCCCATCAGACTCAGCGGCCCATGTAACGCCGCGAGACAGAGTAGCTAGATTGGCTCGTGAAGTTAGTTCCAGTCCACCGCACCGCTTGTTTAGTGGGAATACGGCAACTGGCTGAACGGAAGCTGAGAAAAGAAATGAAATCAAATCCGTCACTGTTGCATTGTACAACACCGCCGCCTTTAGGCCGCAGTGATTCTAAGTAAAGAACGATCGTGTTCGTTGTTTTTATGCTTGTTTGTCACTCCTTTCGTCATTTTATATCAACTCTTGCCACTGAATATACGAAAGACCGTATACTATGTTTACTTTCCCAGCTTCTTAAAGTGCCACTAACCCCCAAAATGTTTTTTCGCTAATATAATTTTCCTTTTTCTCCTGATCACCACTGCGAAAAAATTATCGTTGTAGCTATTTTTGTTAATTTTCTACGAATTTTCAAAGTTTATAATTTTGCACATTTCCATGTTCACGACCGAGGAATAGCGGAGAATGGGACGAGTTGGCTTCTGACGTCATTTCGGGAATAACAATGTTTTCTTTCCGAGAAGAATATATGGGAGCATGCGATAGTGTGTGTCAAAATCGTTGCAGAATGCAAGGAAGATGTGTTGTTGGAGACTGTAGCAATACAAATACGCAGGATAGAGTATTCCTCTTCATTCGATACCTCTTTCCCGATGAAACGCGACCAGAAACGAGAAAAATACCAAAGAAGTGGGCTGATCTGTGCGAAGCGAAAGTCGGGGAGCCGTCGAGGATGTCTTCGATCTCGGGTTCGCCGGTACTGTAAAAACCTGTAGCTTTTCACGGCCTGTATATTCTTCTCTATCTCTTTCGTTCTTTGAGCTTCGTCTTTGGGGAACAAAATATATCTAAATTTCAAACTTAGAATGGATCAAGCATTTATAACTATGTGAGAAAAGTGAATCAAACGATGAAGATTCGACTCTAGAGCTAGCGACGGAGTTCGTTGTGCTGAAAGAAGAATTCATGCGATTGTAAGTCAACCGAAACGCAACTAAAAAGTCGAGAACTCCCAGGTTATTAAAATGGACATTTCATTCAAAATAACAGTGAAGTAGAAATGTGTTCATTTAACTGATACTATACTGAACCTCTTTTCAATATCCTAACGAAGGATTTGCCATGATTTGATTTAGGCCCACACTAATCCGTTTTCAAACGAAAACGGAGCTGTTTTGCTCCGGATACGGCTATCGTCCACACTACAACGCCGAAAACGATCACCGAAAACGGAGCCATTCACAAACGCTCTCCAGAGTGGAGCGATTTGAAAACGATGCTTTTTGAAATCGCTGTTTTCTAGTGTGGACGGAGAAAACGATGCTATCTGAATACGGTGACGTCATCAAATAGATACGACCGGGCGCCAGACCCCTCGACCGTGAGTATCCAAAATGACGGACAGACGTTACGGACAGAATCAAGAATGGCACAGGGAGCCCTCATATCCGTTTAGAATATGAGTAAAAGATCAAATTACCTTTATAACGCTCGTTGTGTGTTTTGATACCCGCGCGCAGTAAATTGCGCGGTCTGCTAGTGCGAGGTCTGGAACCGAGATTACGGAAATCGCTCGGAGCCTGCTCGGAGATCTAATAGGGAACTTAAGCAACAGACGTTTTTCAGACGGCGACGGCAACCGGATGTAAATTTCACTTCCGTTTCACGTTTCCCGCCGACATGGTCAGCCGTCGCCACTCGGCGCCGACTTCGCTTTGCCTATTTTGACGTTGCCTGTAAAACGCGAGGTTTGCGTTGCTATTTTCGTGTTTGTATGTCATTCTGCACTGATACTTTTGCCCGTATCCGATGCTTAAGGCACTATTCTATCATTTTGGACGTTGTGTTAGCGGTTAGTTGAATATTTCTTATTTTTCGAGGCTTTTTGACCATACCATGGAGATTGCTTGAAAGAAACAACAGTAAGTGCAGAAAGCGTGTTGTTTATTATCTAATTTCTAGTGTTTGCTTGCATGAATTGTACTTCCAGCTTATCAACAGCTCTTACGCTTCATGATAACCCGAAAATCGGTGATCGTGGTCCGTCTCAGTTATGATTGTTCAAATAAAATTTTGAGTACCGATGGTTATTTACTTTTTGACATTGTAATGATTACCAGTGAGTTGTTTCGTCCACGAAAGGTATTTTAGACCGTGGTACCTGCAGTCTTCAATCCAGGAGAGGATGAACATATGCTCGTCCATCCCAGACCTCTGCTGAACATTCTGCGTTGTAGACGTTTTAAAAATAATGTGCTGAATTTCTGGGATTAATGAATGAATTAATGAATTTCTGGGATTAATTTATCTCCTCCCAGACTAAGAATTCCGTGTCTCTATTTTTTTTCTTTTCCAAAGAATTGTAGTAGCAGCAATTTCTTAGACGGCATTTTTGGAAGTTTTTTTAAGGTTTTGATGAAAGTTTCGAAGACGTTGCCGTCGTGAAAACCTCTTTTGCTTAACCTTCTTGACTCGATTGTATCGACGGCGGCCTCTACACCAGGCTTCCCTCGGCTATAGACGTCGCCGTCGCCTCTTAAAACGTCGGTGCTTAAGTTCCATAATATAAGTGACAAGGGATGAAACTTAAATCACAGCGTTTCGAATTTCGCATTACTTCGAGGGAACTTTACATCGTATTTGCCGAAATTGCTCTGTGAGGAGAAGAAGGATTAGTCTAAATATATCTAATCTCATCTAGCCCAAACACCCAGAAAGTATGCGATATTTTGGCGTTGTTTTAAACTACCCGCTTTCGCGCTATGTCTCTGCCAGTTGGGGGCCACGGAAGTCAGAATACTACAGTTGATTGACAGATTCAAAGCGGAAGTGATAATGTCGCTTGTTCTGATTGGACAGTTTTTTATACCGGAAGTGTGGTGATTGTATTCCGGAAATAGAATGCTGCCACAAGGCCAGGGCCAGGAAGGCCAAGGTCAAGGTCAAGGCCAAGGCCAGATCCGATTCATGACGCCACAGTGGCGGGAAGAGTTCAACAACTTTTAATTTGGAAAAATTCAGAATTTCACGGCTGTTCTGTTAAGAAATTTCTTCCTCCTGACAACATGAGGCATGTAGGAGAAGATTTTGCCAATGTCAATCAACTGTAAGGTAATTTTGTGATTTGAGACGGCGAGGTTTTCGTTATTTGACGACTTTTTCGGTCCTGCGATTCAGATCAGCTTAAAAATTATGTCGCCGTTCGTTTGCCTCTAGCGGTTTGACTCACTGTCAAAAGAAAGTGCTGGATGTCGTTTGGCTGGCCACAAGGCACAATACCTTTAGTTGCTGGGCGGCCGGTAGTGGCATGGATAGTTAAGAGACTGGCTGCTACTGTCGATGGTAGTGGGAAGTCCTTTCTCAAAGCAAATTTCTGAGTGTAAGACCAAAACGGTTTATGTAACAAGCACGAACTGTCGACTCAATGTTGATTCCTACATATTCCACAGCTGAATTATTTTTCAAAACATTTGCAACATCATTTATGCATGTATATTTTCTTGATATAAGATTATCCCAAGTGATATGATTTTATTCGATTTGTATAGTTGTATTATTATTGTTCTTTATAACTATTTTAATTATAAATCTTGTTCTTGTACATTATACACGTAATTCAGTCTTCGGACTGCGAGGTGTTCTTTTTTAATAAACGATTTATAATCAAAAGGAAGCCATTGGTCCACCTTGTTGCAACGCTGTGTATGCGCGTCAAGAAACCCGCATTTTGACTTCCGGTCTCTTCTTCACATCTTCTAACTTCCGTTCCCCCCAACTGGCAGAGACATGCGACGAAAAAAGTGAGAAGTTTCATCCCTTGTCACTTTATTATTTTCGGTGAGTGAACGGATCCTCCGAGAAGTTTGCGAGTCCCAGACTTCCGTTATCTTGTAAAGGGGGCAAGTTTCTAAAGAAACTATGGTGCTGCGTCGGTGGGAGTATTACAAGATAATTTGGTTTTATCAACTGAGTTGATAATGTGAATTAGCCACCGTAAGGAGATTCGAAAGCTGACGTTTCGAGCGCTAGCCCTTCGTCGGAGCGAATCGAGGAATTGCGGGTTGTGTGTGGTTTATATAGAGAAATATGGAGCTACGCTATTGGTTGGTGCCTGGCAACGTGAAAAAACAACAGAATAAATTAGTTGAATGAAAAGCGTTCGTTGATACCGTGAGGATTAAGAGTGCCGATTTGAAAAATAAATTTTTGTTCTAGAGTTTTGCGGCTTTCTGTGCTTCCTTGATGTAGGGAGAGGCCACAGACCGCCATATGTTGCTTCGAATGATTCGGCAGATTAAAGTGTCTAGCGACCGGTTTAGATGCGTTTTTGTCGTCTTTCGCAACGTCGCGAAGATGTTCTCGGAATCGGTCGCCTAGTCGTCTACCTGTTTCGCCGATATATAACTTTTTGCAGAGAGTGCAAGTTATACAGTAGATGACATTGGCTGAGGTACAGGTAAAATGATCAGTGATTTTAATAGATCGCTTGGGCCCCGACAATTTCTCAACTTTACAAATGAAAGGACATATTTTGCATCGTGCGCGTGCACATTTAAAAGTACCGGGTTTTTCACTCGTTTGGAAAGAACTTCTGACTAAAAAGTTACCTATGTTTTTGTCGCGTTTAAATGAAATTAATGGCGGTTGCGAAAAGATTCTACCAGTATCGGGATCATTTTGAAGTAATTTAAAGTTTTTGAGAATGATGGATTTTACTGCGTGGTTGTGAGGGTGAAATGTGAAAGTGAATGGAGTTGTATTATTATTCTCCTTCTGAGACGTTTGTAGTGCTGACTGCCGATCGATTTGTTGGGCGCGATGATGGCCTGCTTGAACAACAGAGGCAGGATAGCCACGTTTGTCGAAAAACTCGCACATTTCCTCTGATTTTAAGGAAAAATCAGAGTTCTTTCTACAAAGGCGACGAAGTCTAAGAAACTGAGAATAAGGAATGGAATTCTTGACATGTGATGGATATGAAGATGAATACAACAAATAACTATGAGAATCTGTGGGTTTGTAGTGCACACTGGTGCATAAACCGTTGCCTTCGACAGAAACTTTAATATCTAGAAATGCTAAAGAAGTGTCGGAAATTTCCCAGGTATATTTAAGAGCCGGATGAAACGAATTAACAGCAGTTATAAATTGATTGAGTTCCTCTCTGGTGGAGGAGGTTGCGCCAACACAGTCGTCAATGTAGCGACGGTAGAGGTCAGGTTTGGGGCCGTTGTATTGATTGAAAAATTGGTGTTCAATGTAGCCTACGAAAAGGTTGGCGTAGCTGGGTCCCATTTTGGTACCCATGGCCACCCCATTGATTTGTTTATTGCCCCCGCAGGGTTTTTGGCCCCAGAGGGCCAAAAACCCGAGGAGGCACCTTAGAACTCCCCGCGTAATAGAGAGAGAAGAAGAGAGAATGTAGGTATTTCCGGTATATAGCCGCAAAAAATCTCGATTTGATCGCTTGCACGCCCGCAAGGTATCGACGTTTTTCCCGCAAACGCTCATGGGAGGCCAGCAAAGGGACACGGGCGCGAGGACTTGCGGGATCGGCGTCTTTGCCACGAGCTTTGTCCTTGGTTTAGATCTCGAGTTCAAGCGTCCCTGAAAAGCGTTTGTATTTGCCGGCCTCCATTACTATTTCAGCGCGATCAAATAAGTTCGCTTCGAAATGGCCGAGATTATGATCTAAAACAAATTGAAAACGCTTTCAGAGATCCTGAAGATGGATTTTGGGGGAAAAACAGCTCAGAGAGTCCTGAAGTATACTAGATCGAAATTCGAGGCCAGTGTGGTTCATTTGCGACTAAATAGCTAAATCAGTACAGTACCTTCCGATCGTCAGAATTACCCAAGGATAACAATAAGGTGACAGACCTGCGCGACTCCCATTCACGTGTAGTAGCAGCTTAGGAAGTTTTGCCCCTTTAGTATGGTACGATCGGAGGATCTTTGAATATTTCGCTAAGCACTAATCCTGTGTTTTCATGGAGACATTTCGTCAGAGTAAAGCCGTTAGAGGTCATATTTCTGTGTGGCTTCCGCTGTTATCCGCTTGTAATGTGCAGAGTTTGACACCTCTGTTTTTTTTGCCAGTTTTTTTCTCTTGATATTGCAAGATATGTTTTAGGTTCTCTCAAATGTTAGCTCTGGAGGAATAAAGTTTGAAATATTCCTTTGGCATCTCGTTTATTTGGATGGCTTATTTTCACAGAGTAATCTTACGGCAGGGATCCAAATGTAAATGTTTTGCGGCGTTTTCATTGAGGACAAAAAGCTTGACTCTAATTTGCATATATGGCGACTGTAACGCGATACTTATGTTTACATTTCACTTCTGTTGTGCTTTCGAGATACGTTTGCTCGTACACTCTTTTCTTTTCTAAGGATGTTATTTTTCCAGCCCAGACTGAATATTCTTATTTTTCTGCCGATTTTAGGCTGAAAATATTCTTGTATTATTCTTACATTATAGCTTATGGCATTTTCGTTTTATTTAGAATTTATTAGGCTATCAAGTACAAGTGTTTGGTTTCTGGATCTGGATCGCGTTCAGCACAT
>JAHPZR010010059.1:0-12217 GCA_019787425.1 Platygyra sinensis
TTAACTTAGCTGGTACACAAGGCAGTCATTGAGCGCATAACCCATAACACCTGCTATGTTTGATGGAGCCTTGATGTTACGGGTGAGATGTACTATAGTTAATACAATTTGGTAACAATTTTGTTGTGGGTGTGAAGATCAAGACTAAAAAACTTAATGAGAGCCTGGGTACCCATTTATTCATGTTGGTGGAGAGAGGAATTGCGAGAGAAATGTCTTACCCAAGAACACAACACAGTGAGTCAAGCCAGGCCTTAAGCATAGACCACTAAATACAGAGTCCACAGCACTGCCCATTGAGCAATTATTATGACTTTATGATATTCCAAAAATTTTAGTATGCATGATTTATTTAAGATGATTTTCGCACAACATTCGAGCAATAATGGCAAAAATTAAGTTACCAAAAAAAACGCAGAGCGTAGTAACATTTTTAAGAAAGGTACGAAGATCTTATTGAGATATAAGCTCTTTAGCTGACCCTGAACTTGACGTTATACATATTTCAATTAGAACAGACATTTCGTGTTAGTTGAAAACACACGCATGAAGCATTCTTACAAGGTTTGATATTAAATTTCTCGAGAATGCTTGGCGATTTCATTGTGGGGTCACCTAGAGAAATGAACTACAAAAAGTTAATGTACTGTGAGTAGATTTTTAGTAAATAATTTTTGCACTGATTGCTCTAACTTTGAGCGGATTCCGTCTTAACACTGTGTGAATAAGTTTGCAACCATGCCGCAGCTGGAGGGCCTGATGCACTGCATGAATTTTTATGCTATTTATCAGATCTGCAAGTTTATCTCTTCTTTCTGTAAGGAAAAGCAATAAACTGAACACAAGATTAAAATTTTTGATACCTTCACTAGACAATAATAATGTTGCCCGACCATAATGCTTACAATATGACAAATTAAGAATACAACATACTCACACCAAGCTTTATGTTCACAGGTAGGGTTAGCAGCTGTTCTTGAGTGAGAGAGTTACTCTTCAATAACAAAACCATCACTTGACATACCAAACTACAGAACCTGACAACACTTTCAAGTTTGCCCCTGAATGTCACCAAGCGATCTTTAGACATACCCCCTAGAGACTGAAGGAGAAACAAAACAAACCACACACAGCAAGCAATGATTGTCCACTGGCTTACCACAACAGCTGAAAGCAACTTATGCTCAAATGATAGCTTATAAAAATACTGTTAAAACACCTAAATGAGAAGCAAGATAGGGCTAATATAAGTCCAACTCTCATCAACATGGCAGTAAGACATCTATCAAGAAAAGAGACTCTGTTTCTTTAATTTTACCTGAGCCTCTAGTGCTTCACAGAACAGGGAAGCTGTATGAGCTAGACGCTCGCATAACAAACTGCAAAGAGCTTCAATCTTCTTGTTGTGCTTGGTTTCTCCTGATAATCTCCTTTCTGTTTTCTTCTCATTCCACGACTGGCAATTTGCCTTGAAAAAATGTGTTAGCAGTGATGAAAGTAATAACATGATTTGTTGAATAGACAATACAATAATGAACTTGTGAAGAACGTATCCAGATATTTTATAAGAAGAAATAAACAAGTACTACATGTCAGCTCCATTTGTTGCAGAGTTTCTTTGAGGTCAGTTATACCACTTTCACACTGCATCTACTCCTTAAAAACCAAAAGAACCAGCCTGGACTATCAGTAAGTCAGAGTGACGCCAAAAACACAAGGGAAAGTAAAGGGTGGAAGTGAACTTTCTACCCTCTGAACCCACTTCATTCAATGAAAGACAAGAAATCATGCATAGACAGATAAACAAGAACTCCCATGTACAGTGAATTCCGAAGAAATACGAATCTTTCAATGCATGGCTATCTAGCTGGACAGGAAGGCAATATATGTGCATACAACATGAAACTCATGAAAAGTGAAAGAATTTTAATTATTTATTATCAAATGTTTGCAAAACCTCATCAAATGTTGACTTCAGGTACACCTTTTCCATCTGTACCAGCGTTGCATCAGTGTTGTTAGGGAATGCATTATGTGATTTGTTCCTAAGAAGAAGACAAACTGTTAATCTCCAGTAGCTCTATTATTTGGTTCTACAGTCATGTCTATAATATTAACTAAAATGTGTGTGCTACATGTAGCTGCTTTTATACCCATTCTTAGTGTCACGTGCATGTGTTTTGTGTACCCTGGTCTACATTAAAAAGTTCCGCACAACAAATTTCTTTAAGGTCAAAGTCTAATTTTAGTGATGAAACATGAATTTATTTGACATGAAACTAAGGTTAGGAGTATCAAGAACTCATTCTGAGAGAAACAAATCTGCTGTTTAGAATGTTTATACCTTGTGAATATTAAAAGCAGTAGTGGCCCAATTGTATCAGAAGTACATGTACATGTAACAATTGAAAAAATCATTTGAATTATCCCATAAATTGGGAAACATGCAGAGTCCACAATTTTCTTCAATCAGTTGAAGCCAGTAATTATCATTTATTTGTCATCACTTCTGCAAATAACCGCAAAACGTGCCAGTTTTACAGTTTCAATTGTTTACATAGCATGCCAAAAAACGGCCAAAAGATGTCACCTATGCATATAACACTGAAAACTGGCATAATGCTGATTGCTGAACCTCTCTCTCCCCTAATGAAATGCTAAAATTACTTTTGCACTTTGCACACCAAGCTGACTTGTCTCCCCTTGTTTCTTGACCATTCTGGGAACAAAAGGGAATTGCATGGAATTTTCAACCCTGGCTGAGAGAGGGACAATTTAAAAGGGCGGGTCAGAATATGGATAAAGAGAAGCAGCCTGTCAACAAAAACGTAAGCAAAACAGGAGACTGCTTTATAAGATATCCCTACCTTGGGGTAAAACAAAGACCAAGACCAGCTTGATTCATTCATATAACACGAGGGCTGCATCTTGTGGCAAATATCATATTCAATTTTCACGCTTAAATCAACAGCAGAACTCTTTTTCATGCTTTGGTGCGAAAGCGTGGAATTGTCTCCCATCGCAAGTGTGTAATCAACCAAAAATGCATTCAAGAAATCAATTCGCAAAGCTTTATTGGCAGCTTTAGAAGCGAAGAGGATTGTATCGAGGCACCTAATTTACTATCTAAAATTAATTTATATTTTACATAACTTTTTGTAACCAATCACTGTTAATCTCTTCGCCTGTTTAGTTTGTTTATTTTGTTTAGGTTATTAAGCTACTTTTTAAAAATCAATTCTGTAAACATATTTATCCCCGGATGCTAATGATGTATTTTATTTATAGTTTATTCCTGTCATGATTCATAGTCTTTTATTTGAAGCTTACAAATTGGTTTATTTTTCTTCTTTTTCTTTTTTCCTTCCTGCACAACTCGCCTCAACTAGCTTACGCTATATGCGAGTTGTACATGTTCTTTTAATTGTTATTATTATTAATAAAGTTTATTTGTTGTTGTTGTTAACAGCTTGCCTGATGGTTTTCACTGAGCCCTCAGTTGGACCAGGCATCCATTCCAAGGGGAAGCAGGTGATGTGTATTGGTAATTATTGCGTGTTGTAGAGAAAAATTACAATCATCTATGATGTTTACAATTTTAAAGTAAGGTCCAATACACTGTAAGGTCCTACTGACAGTATTTACAAATCAAGTCACTTACACAGCAGGCTCCATTCCGTTTATCACTATTGCTGTGGAGAATTTCTGTGTCAAAGACACAAGAACACCAGCCACCATTTGCATGTTTGCAAGCCTATAACATAAAGTAGTAAAGCAGAAATGGCAATGTTGCAAAGACGCCAAAAATGAGGTGAAAGAGAAACACAAACAAGAATAAATGTGTTCAGACCTAGTCCCAGCATGACTAACATCAAATCGATCCTCAAGGAAACAATAATAATTGTGGGAGCTCCAACCCAAGGTTCAAACTCTTTCTCTTTTATGGACTATTTTTGGCAGGAAAGGTTACTCTTCCCTATACCTTCAACAGAAACTGGTACACCTTTCACATATTTACCATCAAAAAATACTTCAGTGAATAAGCCACTTGATGAATCTACAAGACCCTTTTGAAAACCCAAATGGCAATTTTCCCTACCATTTTGTGTGCATCATATTGTGAACTCCCAAACAATTTGCGTAAGCCTGAAAAGGTATCCCATTAGGGTGGACCCTTCTGGTAGTGCCCACTATAGGGTGTACCCTCAAGCCAAAGTTTGGCTTTTTTAACCTAGAAATGCAATATAAAGTACTCTCTAAATCTCATTAAATACCTGCTTGTAGTTCTACAAGCCCAAAATGCCAGGGGCTCATTAGTACTATTGCCTTCCTCATTTACAGGCATCAGCCAGTTAAAAAGCTGATGATGCAAAGGATATGACCCCATATTCAGGTCAGCAATTCCTAATGGTGACACAGGCTGGAACTTTTCTGGTAAAGTGTACAACTGCAAATAGGTGGCTAGGAATTCAAGAGATGACCTGTGCAAAACAAAACAGAATGCTTGTAAATTGATTAGAGAAATTGACTTTGGTAAACTCAGATGGCATGGTGAAAGTGAAGGAATGCTCTTCTACAAGCTTATTTTCTCTTTCCACCATTGCTTAATCAGTGGTGCACAAATGCATACTTCACAACTTTGAAATATCACAATGTTGAATTCTACAGTGGAAGTACCCCTGTACACACATGGATGTGGCTAAGGGCGGTTGCTGGCTCATTCAGCAGCAGAAAGAGAATGAGAACTCACCTTACATTTCACATGGAAAGCCAAACAGTTCAGGAAACTTTGGAGATGTCACATGAAGTGATTTTTTTTTTTTTGCATTAATTTTACTGTCCAATATATAAATAAATCAATTGTAAACGTGTAAAGTTCTCAAAAATAAAAATTTAGTCATGTTTTTGGCGCTTGAAAACTGCTCAACTTTTGCTCAAGAAATGGTCAGGGGACTGGGACGAGATTCTATTGTGTAATGTCATCTCATGACGTAGTTTTTGTGGACAGAATTAATCACAAAGAAGGGTTTTTGAGGCAAAAAACAACATGTCCAGCTATTCTGAATTGAGTGATTTCTCTGAATCTTCAAATGACGACGAGAATATCGATGTTGTGTATAGCCAATACACGCCGTATCGTATTGCAATCTCGTAGTCTTGTCCACAACACATACGTCATCAGGACATTTTGGCCGCGCGATTCGAAGACCATTTTTGAAGAGAAAATCGCACAATTTTCAGGTGTTATAAAATCGCCAATTTTTTTCAAACACGGTTCAAACTTTGGAATAGTGTCTTTAAATTATTGAACTTTCAAACTACTGAAAAACTGATTTCGCTTCATATGCACTTTAATAAGGCAGCTTTGTGTTTTCTTAGTTATATAACTTTAAGCAGGCCATAAATACCTTGATGGAACACCACTTCCCAAAATAACACAAAATATTTCTGGATCTGGTGGAACAACATGCTCCTGTAAAAAAACAAATGAAGAATGAAAATGAATTGCAATACATTGAAGTGAAGAATAACATTCTGCTTAAGTGGAGGAGCCAGCTACGTTCAACAAGACAACAACTTAAACTCAATTATCTCTGGAAGTTCAATCAGTGTTCAGCCATATTGAGAGACCTCTACCAGCCACACTGGTGGAAAGAACTCCCAATGTACTGAAAACCTTTTCCAGCAAGACACCACCACATCTCTCAGAGTGCTATTTATTCCAGCATAGTTTGAAGTTTTCCCCTCAAGAGGAGTAAAGGCAGAGTCAAAAAAAGCAACTCATACCATTTGGTCACTGCACTACCCCTGTTAACTTTCAGCATTTTTAAAGAACTTACCACTAACCCCTTATGTCTTATATTTCCCTCTCAAATTCTGGACTATTGAACATCATTTATGACATTTCCAGGATTTTTAGGATTTTTCTAAAGCATGGTCACCTACTCTGTGGAGGACTACATGACCAAGCAAGGCACCATAAATTCAAACAATTCCTATTTGCAAGATTGGGGGCATAATCCTGCAGAATTTCCAATGCCTAGAGGATCGAAAATGCAGTTGCCAAAACTCTTGCCATGAAGGTAAAGTGCAATTAATTTTGTGCTTTTTTATTGACTACAGAAGGAAGAATACCATTTAAATGCCTTTTATGGTTAACTTCACCCAATTTTATTTTTCAGATAACCGGTATGATTAAACATCAGAGAGCAGAGAAATTGCTGTATCTGACAGCAAGAGCCAAAATAGACAGCAGTAGATTGCTAGCCTGCTAACCTCAAAGCCCCTGTTTGTATGTCATATTATTTGATAAATGTAAAGACTGTAAAATTCTATATGATCACATTTGGCCCTTCACTTGACAAGGGTTTCATTAAGGGCCAAGCATTGGGCAAATTTACTGGCTGGGAGGGTGATTTTGCTTGCCTGGTTTGACCATTTAGAGGAAACTTTTTCCCACTAGTGAAACCAAGTTGCTCTCCTGTTGCAAACATTATGAAACCCCTGAGTTAATCAGACTCTAAGCTCAATTTAATTTATAATTAAACTGGAAATACATATCTATAGTTTAAACATCTGTTTATCTTGTAAAAAGATTCAAACCATGATGAATGATCTAGATATAACTCAAAAAGTAAAGTGATTACCTGAAGTAAAGTGGTAAGAAGAGAAAATCCAGAATCAGTTAGATGTTTGATCCCAACAACACGTAATGTAGATGTCCAAATTTGCTTTAGGATTGGATTAACTGAGCCAACAACACCACAGTCTAATGTCATTTTTCGTTTTGAAAAGCACTGCACAAGAGCCTCAATGCATCTCAGCAAGGATAAGATCGTTTCATGTCTGAGAACAATATTGCAAGATAAAATGACCTCAGTCTCTAAAAGTACAATGCTGAAAAGAAATGAATTAATACTGCAAATAAAAAGAGATAATGCCTTGGTCTTCAAGACAATTCAAAAAGGCAACAACAGATTGTAGTATCATATTGCATAGTATGTCAATTGAAGGCTTCGGTGGAAAAAGGTCGTTAGCTTTTTCACTCAAAAGTGAACTTTGTCAGAGACACTCCAAATTTCGCATGTAGTTTTGTCTAGGTGTGTTAAGAATGTTCTGTATGTTTTCTTGCTGAAGTTTGTTTTGTTTTCTAAATATTATGTATGCAAAAACCCTGTAGTTTGTGGTCACGTCAGCATGTGACCTCAAAGATGTTAATTTCACTTAAAATCCAGAAAATATTGATCTTTTGAAACGTGCAACCTTAAAAAAGTGTTGATTTCAGGAAAAAAACATTAAAATTTTGATTTTACGTTAACATGCGACTGCAAAGACGTTAATTTCATTCAAATTGCTACTCGAAACTAGGGTTAGCGTCGAAGGTTAGGGTGACGGAACAAGGTTAGGGTTAGCATTTGGGGTCAGGGTTACAGGTCGAGGTTAGAGTTAACATTCAGGGTTAGGGTTAGGGCTAGAGCTTAGTGTTAGGGTTAGCGACTAGCGCTTAGTGTTAGAGCTAGTGCTAGCGCTTAGTGTTAGGGGTAGCGCTTCTGATTTTTAAGGTCAGTACACGCTGGGGTTAGCGCAGTGTTTGGCCAAGGACAACAAGCTCGACTTTTGAAATCTATTGCATGAATCGATACCTAAATCAAGTCAATGAGTAGAGCCTTAGAGAGAGTGATTGAACGTTTTTGCAAGTTGGCTATGTCAGTGATCCATTTAAATGTTTCTATGTGAAATAATTTTTTTGGTACAAAACTGCTCGTTCCATAAAATGATTATTTCCGACAACCCAGAAAGAGTAAGCCTTAAGCTAACATGCTGCTCCATGCTGAAAAATATCAGCAAAAGAATGCCGAAATACAAAGCAAAACTTACATTTGAGCTGAAGTTTTCTTCTTCCTAACCTCCAATCAGGCGTCCTGTTCTTCAGTTTGTGGCGGGGCTCGATCCTCTCGCAATTCAAAATAATCATCTGCTTGGAAATCCATGAGACACACTCACGATTGGTTGCCAATTTCACCGACCTTTGGCTTCTGTTTGGCCCGTAAAAATGGCTTTTAAATCTGTTTTCTAAGCACAGGTCAAATTCAACGACTTTGCTGCCTGGTCTTTCTTGCTAGTTCCCGGCCGTGTCTGAGTCATGCTAAGACGCGCTATAAGTCACGTGCACAGATTATTATGGGATATCCCAGAAATTTTTGGAGTGAAGGATGGTGGGCGGCTGATTTCAAGAAAATAATAAGAGTCTAGAAAGCAGTTTTAATTTCCAAAACTGACAAACGCCGAAGTTTGGCAAATGAGCCATAAGTCCACGACGGATGCTTTGTTTTGGAAGAAGGAGTCTACCGCCTGGCTCACTTGCTCTTCAATGGCCAAGTTTAGGGCAGACTTAAACCATGATCTCGGAACAAAAACACACCTTGGTTCTTCAAGGCAAGCTGGTGACTCACCGAGGGTCAAAGGCTTAATGATGCCAAATCTCCTACCAGGCGGGTGCAAATATTCCTTGAGTAAGCTTTGCATATCGGTGGAAATAACAAGCAAACTGTGCTTAATTAACAGGTAAGCACCGAATTTGTGTTATCAAAGTAATCAATGCTTTGTACGCCGAAAGCCTATGTCACAATTCCAGCTAAAAAACATATCAAGCCCAGATCCTTCCTAGTGATTAAAAACGGCAATTCATTTACAAAGACACGAAGATATATAGATATCTTGGTTTTTGAAAGAAGTAGAGAAACAGAACGAAAAAAAAATTGGACCGACCTGGACCTCGCGTATCGAGCCGGCATCATGACAAAACAAACTTGATTCTGGCCTGTTCAGTGCCTTATCCACTTGTGCTAACAAAGCAGTAATAAGAGATTCTTGTATTATAGTGACTCCATGGTTTAGTGAAACAAAAGGCTTCTTTTGTTTTTCATTCAAAAAAAGGTCCCCAGAGGATGCCCTTAGAACAAGTGTTTTTTTCGCATAAGTAATATCTTAATCAAAGGGCTCTTACAAGCCAACTCATTCATGCTCTTAGCCATGAAATGACTTATTATAAGTGTTTCTTGCGTATTATAGCATTTAACAATGTTGGTGGTGCATCAATAAGCATCAAGCTTCTTCCTGACATGTATCTTAGCTATCAGCAGGCTCGCAATTGACTGATTGGGTAAATGAATTATTTGCTGTACAATAGATTAGGACAATATAGCATCATTCTTTATGTTTTGTTGTCAAGCATTTGTGTTCATTGTTTAGTAAATGATGGGTCATCTAAATGAAGTGAAAGCCTCATTCACTGTTTGCTTGTTACAGTTTATGTATGATATTTTATTCAAACAATGTAAGTGATTAGCGCAACAATTATCAGTACACCTTGAGAAAGCTTGTGTAACTGTTTTAAACATGTACCATATTACAAAAAATACAGGTGTAGATGAAATTAAAGGTGGTGAGCTTCAAATTGTACATCAGTTATCTGCTGGCTAAATGAAGTTGAAAGTGTGTAAGCTTGGTTTTCGAAGGAAAGCGTTGAAGTCTGATGGATTCAGTCTGCCAAGACAATCTACCCTGAACTCAAAGTATTTATCATTCAAAGTTCTTGGGTTGTCATTGTCATTATTCATTTGACTGTATTGTTGTTTATAATAATTACTTATTACTTTTTGTTAATTAAATAACTATTATGGGTAGCCAGGAATAATCCAGTAGATGTAACATTAACTGCTGCCCCTGAAATTAAATAGATAAAAAAGATGAAGATATAAATAAAAATAATTTGGAAGATACCAGAAATAGGGCACATCCCTTTTTAGTAAACCCGGGCCTAGCAGGACAAGAGTCTTGAGTGAAAGCAAACTTACTGCAGATAACTCTGATCAACTCTGTTTTCAACAACCTGAGATATTGAATATATTATTTACCTGCATTTCAATCCCATTTGGGTGACTACAATAGTCACCAAGTGTTACACAGCTTTTACGATTGTCAGCTTTGGTATCATGGTTAGATTCATTAAACTTGATGTCTTGTTTTGCCGGATCGATTCTGGGTCTACGCGTGAAACACACGAGCGACGATTATCAGCAACGAAGTACAGATTCCATTCCACTTTATGCATTTCAGGATATCATCTGTTACTGATAATATTATTATTCGACTTAAGGCCATTATTATAAAGCAATAGTAGTCATCTGGCATTTCAGTGGAACTAGCAATTTCATAACGCTGTAAATAAGCTTATTAGTAGAGTGGAGCTTTATAGCAATTGTCACGCAGCGATCGTAACCCTGGCGAATATTTCTGGACTCTTTAATAATTAGTCTGAAACAGACTTTAGTTTAGTTCTGGGTCATTTCGATTTGACGTGTGGGCTGTATGTTTTGCTTAAAGCAAATTTAAACAATTAAAGAAAGCGATATTTACTCACCAGAAATCACAAACGATTGAAGTCAAAATCCACAATGGCTGCCTTCATTGAGCTGAGACGACTCATTGAGCCCGTAATGACCGTAATGAAGGCCGACGTATCCGCATGATCCGACGAATATCTTAAACCAGTTTGGGCTCCACAAATTCTTAAATTTTTCAACATTTTTAACCAAATTCACTCCATGTATCAACTAATACAGTATACATCCCATCTGGCGTGGACAACATCCGTGAAAATGGCTGCCTTCTTAGGCACGTAACACGAGATGGAGGGAAGGGTAGGCACGCGGGCTCATTTTCGGAGAAAAAATAGATATTTAAATATATATCTACAAATATGTTTTGGTCTCATTTTATTCACTGAATGCCTACATTTATTACACAAATTCTCTCGCGGTGTTTTGCAATCATCCAGAAAGTGCGTTAATTAGGCTTGTCATGTTAGCTATCAGTGGCAAGTTGACTACTTGGTCAGCGGTTGCGCAAATCCAACCAATTTGTTACGTCACTTCCGCTATTTTTGCTAACGACGTCACATCCGTCTACGCAGATTTCTGCTAACGCCGTTTTCCCCTCTCTGCAAAAACTCATCCATTGCTTCGCAATGAATGAGTTAAAAAGGAAGCAGACTTCAGGGGAAAAAAATGCAGAACATTGTTTGACCCACGTAAACAAAACTGCATGCAAAATTTGGAGCGTTTCTCACAAAGTTCACTTTTGAGTAAAAAACCTAATGCCCTTTTTTAACTGAACCCTTCAATTACAAAAACAGAAAATAGCCCTAAAAAGTAAGCATGCTGATTGGCCAAAAATCGTGTCTCAGTCTCTAACTTGATGGAAACACTAGCGCAAGCTGTTGACATGACGATGGCATTAGCAAAGAGAATTTACATTTGGATGATCAAAGTAAACAAGTTGTTTTTTTAATTCTCCTTCAGCCCTCTCTGACTGATAATCGCAAAACTGGTGCCTATGTCACGCGGGCACATCCTAGATACCACAATATAAAAGAAAAGATGCGCATGCGCTGTACCTCTTTCGTTTCGTTTTGCATTTCGGCCCACCATGTTTCTCTGTTATCTCTGCTCAGTGGGAGTATTTTTCCTTCATTCACTGTGGTTTAAATGGCAGATATGGCAAAACCTCCGAAAATTTAAGTAGTTTTGATTGCATTAGTTTTGTTGTTTTACCACTTATAGCCAAGAAACAGCACGAATGATGGTACAAGTCAACGGCCGCTATCTGTGTCTTTATGCCGACACTTTGTCACGGTCTGACCCAATCCATATGGCAGGCAGCAGAGATACAGGAAAGTTAGTGACAGAGTCTGTGGCAAAATCATTAAAAGCAGCCTTGCAAGGTGTCCTTGCCTTGCTCTCCTTACCAGGACAGCATGAACTGAAGGATAATGTTAACACAGTGACAAAATCCACAGATGTAACGCCAAGGCCAACCACCTCCTGAGGGGATCGGTTTTATAATACAGAACAAGAAATGGTCATCTCCCAGACTTGTTGAGTTTCATAACTAAGGCCTTTTCCAGGTCTCTGTCCAAAGACAAGTGGAAAGAACTGACCACTTCCCATACAAAAATTACATCGAAATGGCTATCAAGGACTTATAAGCAAAGGGAGCAGTCCGGGAAGTCAAGCTCCAGGATGACCAGTTCACTTCAACCCTGTTATTAGTACAAAAAGAAAATGGCAATTATCACCACCCAAGACGCACTACTATACAGGAGCTGAATGGGACAGAACCTCCCATTGGTAACACCAGCCTACCCAGCCTCCAG
>JAHPZR010010060.1:0-2500 GCA_019787425.1 Platygyra sinensis
TCAGAGGATTAACCAAGGAGGACAAGGCCACTTTAAAAAAAACGTTGATCAGACATGGGCCAGAATGAGCTTGCTACTTTAATTCTAATCGAAAACTTGGGCTGGCGAGTAATATCCAGTGGTACAAGCAATCTGATATCAACCTAGCGATACTTCATGATGTAGGATTCTAATGAAGCGGAAGCAGTGAATCTGAATATAAGTTTTATAAAATATACATGCAGTCGAAATCTCCTATAAGAGCTGCCTTACATGGATTATTTTGATTGAATTCTGTTTTTTCGGGATGTTCAGGAGTCTTGGTTAGGTCTTGGTAACTTGTAACATTTTCCTCCCCCTTGAGTATTTGGAACCCACAAAAGAACCTCACATTATAATCAGCATTAAATATTAACTTCATTCGACATGGGGCTACACCTGGAAATTGCTTTGTTTGGTAATTTAAGAATTACAACGCAATAAACGAAAAACATGATCCATTTACAGCGACTTCGTTTTTGAAAACTTCGTTGAAAATGGCTCCCAGTTTTGGGCATTTACCACGCAATGATATAGAAAGTGTTGCTGAACAGTAATTGAACGGCCAAACGCGGTTTTCAGATTATCGAAGACAACTGAGAAAGGATCCAAATGAAGAACAAATTAAGAAGAAATAAACTAGGCAAGGATGCTCTCCAACTCAGAAGACGGAACGCCAAACTGATTATGCAGAATATTGAGCAGACACGGCATCAAATCAACTTTGCCTCACCGTTCATTTTTAACCTTTGTCGAAGGCCGCGGCAGCGATGATTAAATTCGACTTTTTCGTGTTTTTTTTTTCCCACTGTGTTTGGCAGAATAGCCGTGAAATCTATACCTTGACGGTATGGCAGCGCTAAAATGTCAACAAGGAAGGGAAATTTCCATTTCCACACAAAATAGAGCGAATGATGTCAATGTTTGTCGGGTATGGCGCAAAGTGCAATTGCGACCCATTCGGCGACAGCGGTCTAGATTTTGTCAAGATCTTTGATGTTCTCTTCAAAAGGTTTAGCCTCTAGATCAAGTGCAGCAGTTTAATGATCACTTGTAGCTTCCTCTGCCTGTCTAACTTCCTTTATGGTGTGCAGCACAGCGGCTAAGCACAGAACACATATAAATCCCATAAGACCAAACAACCACTTAGTAATGTTCGATGGGTGATTGCCTGAAAACAAGGAGAATAGACATAAAGACTTGTGAAATGAACGATAAGAAGAAATTATATCATTTGTCTCACGTTGTAGTCACGTCAACAGTAACCGATGCATACAACAATAAGGTATTAATACATGCAGTATTCACTCCTACGCCATATTTTTGGGCCAGACTTGTCGCGACGGACCTAAAGACGCTGTCTACTAGTCCAAATACATAGACCCTTTGCATAAATGGCGCCTAAATTTAAATAACAATACTTGGTACATCCTTAGCCTCGCATTCATGTTTCAAGACAAAGGAAATTTCACATGAATGTGAGGCTAAGGATGTACCAAGTATTGTTATTCAAATTTAGGCGCCATTTATGCAAAGGTCTATCAATACACGTTCACACGAAAAGAGCAAAAATACAAATATAGGAACTAAAAGAGAGGCGTTACACAGAGGGAACTCACTGAACTAAAACTAAAGAAACTAGGGAAAATGTAAAACAGAGCATTGTTCTTTGAAAACATTATAATTCGTTTCACGCTTACTTGGATTTTGTGCAGCTTCATCCACATGTTCTGACTTCTCTTCAAAGCTATACTCGGAATCCCTTAAAATAACTATCGGGCCCTTCTCTAGGTCATAAATATCCGTATTGACTGCTCTTTTTTGTCTCGAATCGACCAGCGGGTCACTGCAGTCCTTCCTGCAGATGGGTTTGACATCGGTCACGTTGCACAGGACGACCTCGCAGTGGACATAGAGGTATGGCTCAACCTGACCATTCACAAACTGAAAGGCTTCAAGGCTGAACCGTTGTGTAGTCGAGGGACCACTGTGAAATCTAACGGTTTCATCTTTTGGACATCTGTAGAGCAAAAAATCAAAAATGGGAGTTTAAAATTTATTACAGAGAACGCTCCCTTGGGGCCGCAATTACAGATTCTGAAAAAAGTGAGAGAGAGGGAACTATTCCAGTTGCTGACCACTCGCAAGGTTGCAGCTGAGATCCAAACTTCCAGAAAAATGGACATGTCGGGCATCCCAAACAACATTACGTAACCAGGTTTCTACAAGGCATGCTCATCGCAGGGTAGCCATATGTAGATTTTAGGATGCAAGGTCGCGATCAGATGCTGGTCTATTTGTCTGTAGTTTACCTTTCCGGGAGACTCTCCAATGTCATATTATACAGCGTTCTTCGGTTAATGATAGGTTGAGGATATGGTGACGTAAAGCTGTTGGTACTAACCCGTTGAGGATGATATCGTATTTTGTTTTCTTGGAAAGACTGTTTATGGGTGTAGCATAGCAGAAGTCTGCAACGATG
>JAHPZR010010060.1:17500-19011 GCA_019787425.1 Platygyra sinensis
AATGTTTTCAAAGAACAATGCTCTGTTTTACATTTTCCCTAGTTTCTTTAGTTTTAGTTCAGTGAGTTCCCTCTGTGTAACGCCTCTCTTTTAGTTCCTATATTTGTATTTTTGCTCTTTTCGTGTGAACGTGTATTGATAGACCTTTGCATAAATGGCGCCTAAATTTGAATAACAATACTTGGTACATCCTTAGCCTCACATTCATGTGAAATTTCCTTTGTCTTGAAACATGAATGCGAGGCTAAGGATGTACCAAGTATTGTTATTTAAATTTAGGCGCCATTTATGCAAAGGGTCTATGTATTTGGACTAGTAGACAGCGTCTTTAGGTCCGTCGCGACAAGTCTGGCCCAAAAATATGGCGTAGGAGTGAATACTGCATGTATTAATACCTTATTGTTGTATGCATCGGTTACTGTTGACGTGACTACAACGTGAGACAAATGATATAATTTCTTCTTATCGTTCATTTCACAAGTCTTTATGTCTATTCTCCTTGTTTTCAGGCAATCACCCATCGAACATTACTAAGTGGTTGTTTGGTCTTATGGGATTTATATGTGTTCTGTGCTTAGCCGCTGTGCTGCACACCATAAAGGAAGTTAGACAGGCAGAGGAAGCTACAAGTGATCATTAAACTGCTGCACTTGATCTAGAGGCTAACCTTTTGAATATCTCGACTCACAGCGTTAGTAGATGTCATTAACGAGAAACAACATGGGCTAAAAAGCTTACTACCTACCTTGAGTACCACAACACTGAAGAACAAGAGCAAAGGCGATTGCAAACACAACAGCCATCAGTGGAGCTGTTTTACTTGTCTAATGGTCCCAAGAGATCTCAGAACGTGTTTTCAATCTCTATTCTACGAAACAGATCACTTTGGCCGGCGAAACATAAGGCTCTTCATGAATGCTTCACTCGAAAGGATATGCTTTAAGATGGTGCAAAGCGAACTATTGAACTGTAAACGGTATGGCCCTATAGCTGTATCTGTAGCATGTCAGCGAGAGTAACGCAATTTCATAAACAAAGACTATGTTGTTGCCACCGGAAATGGTTTGCGAGAGATTTTCCGTTCTGTGGTATAATATTACACCACAATGAGATACAATGGGTCTGTGAAGTGCAAACAGCCCTCTCTTTCAAGGCGGAATGTAAAGAACAGTCGTCTTAAACTGGCCTCCTTAGAATAAAGGATGGCTGATAGAAGCTTATTTGAAGATGGTTTTCATGCTGGCAAGAATGAAAGTGAAGGTAAAATGTTCGAAACATGAATAAGTCGAAGACTAGATTGTCATCATAAGTCAACATAAGAATCGAATTAGAAAATCAATGGTTCTGCTTATGTGGGATGCTTAGTAGAGCCGGCATAAGATGAGGGTTAAGCTTTCCGTGAGAATAGAGTAAAGGAAATTCGAGGAGATATTGAAATTTTGCACCGTATCTACATAGACTTATAATTAGCACCCGAAACTCGACCAGACATAAATCAGATAAATGTATGG
>JAHPZR010010062.1:0-7500 GCA_019787425.1 Platygyra sinensis
GGGACCCAGTTACATCGTACCAGAGAAAAATGCGGTGACTGTTATCATATTGGATCTGGCCAAGAAGAAAATCCTGATGGTTTGGGGAAATCAGCATCTTTCGTCCAACTGAGTACATGGAATTTGCACTAACGAGAAATCACTTTTTGCTGTGGGAACTATTAAGCTCGTAACCAGCTGTTACCAAAAATTGTGGCGTGACTTGCGTGTCTGTCTAGAATCATCTAGAAGTTTCGTAGATATTTAATTTAGTCTGCAGTGCAGGCGTTTTCGTTTGGAGCTCGCGATCGTAAATTCGCCGCCATATTGGCTTGGGAAAAGCGGGTTGGGAGGGGGTGGGGAAACAAACAATGACTGCCGACAGGCGTATTTTACCTTCCCCTCCCCCTCCCCCGTTAATTCTCCTTTTAGCCTAACTCCCACTCCCTGGGACGCACTTTCGTCTCTCACCAAGCCTCTTCTGAGTTTGAATTCAAGATGGCCCTCGCTTGATCAAAATTCCCTCGCTCGCGAACTCGCTCGCCAAAATACGCCTGCATTGCAGTCTATAATTAGTATCGTATCACAGTGATTCAGCAATTCTTTTTTAATACCGCATGAAATGGTATGTATAAGGAGATATAATGAACCCGTATACATAGTGTGTACGGAAAGGTATACTGATGTATACTGAAGTACACATATAAGGCCTGTATAATTAACAATTATCCTGCGAACTAGCGCGGAATATCGTCTGATACTTAGCCGACGAGGCCGTAGGCCGAGTCGGCTAAAATCAGACGATATTCCGCGAGATTGAGCAGGATAACTGTTTTATTATTCAACAAATTGATAACAAAATTGATTTCCAAGCTCGAACATTTTTAAACCTTTCTGTCGACATTTTTTCACTTCACTTTTTCGTCCCACGTACGAAGCTACGTATATCGCCGGATATCTGTTACCTACGGATGACAGATATCGAGAGCATCATGACCATATTTGGATAGCGTTGCAATTTGTTGAATAATAATGATCAGTATACGTCTGAATCCTTATACTAATGTATACTGCCTTGTGGAGATTACCTTGTACCTAGTGTAAGGGAACCTTATATGAGTTGACAAAGTAGATTCAACTTGTTTGTTCTTTTGCATCACAAATGAAGGAAACGAAGGCTTCGGTTGCTGAAAACAGAGTTGTCATGTAAAATGTCCCTTGTGGTAATGAGTGCTTCGTACGGAAGAACTTACTTAGCGAATTTGACGGCATGTAAAGGAAGCTTTAAGTCAGATAAACAGCTAATAAACGCAGGTCTTATTATCCTGTCTTTGGGCTTCTTTGCGGATTTCGTAGAGGTATTATGTATTGCAAAAAAACAACAACGCTTCTTTATGCTATTGGGTAAAGATATCCATAACGCATCTGTACACTCTCGAGTTTAAGCATTGCGCAAAACGTATCATTAAGCACTGCGTGAAATGAGTAATTTCGTGGAATTTACGTGGCCGTGAAATTCTCGAGATCGGAAACGTGACGTGTCGGGGAGTGCTATGTTCCTGATACGTTCATTGTGGCGTGTCAGGAAAAATCATGGTCTCGGTACGTCACATGTGGCGTATCAAGGGAATTCAGGACTCTGACATTTACATCGGTTGTAACGGCACGCAAGGGTTTTTGTTTAAACGGCCAAATTAATACACGGAGCTCATTTCTCTTTACGCGGAAACTAAGAATGTTCAAGTCAACAATGCGCGAAGATCTATACTGAGCTTACATCATTTTGTTAATGTAATCGAAGGTATTCTGTTCAGAATTGTACATTGAGGCACGTAAGTCTTAAAATTCATATCAGTCTTCACTACAGCTCTTTTGACTCTCGTTATGCATAGTTCTATTTCCTACAGGTGTCTACATTTAAACGCATTTTCGCGTAAAGGTATCTATAATTCATCTTTACGATGCTCTACGGATCGCGTAAAGGCATCATTAACACATCTTTACGATACTTAACGGAACGCGTAAAGGCATCAATAAGACATCTTTACGATACTTAACGAATCGCGTAAAGGCAACAATAACACATCTTGTCGATGCTTTACGAATCGCGTAATTTCATCGTAATGCATATTTACGATTCTTAACGGATCGAGTAAAGGCATAGATAACAGAAAACTAAATAACATTTTTGATTACTTCCGACTACTATATTTTATATTTACATAGAGTGCTAAAAACATCCGCAGCGGAACATTCCTTACATCTCACCGACCTACGTGGAGGCGCAACTCACCAATTTCGCAAAGCTTGAGAGCGGAATGCCTTAGGACCGGTTGCATGGGAGGACTCGCACCGGGCCCAAACCCATTTAACGCTGCCGCGTATTTGATGCAAACCTTGGAACCTTCTAGGAGGCTTGTGGCCGATCTTTTAAGGTAATTCCTTAATATTGCATTGCGCATCCCTACCGCGCACGATTTTCGCGTCTTCAGCTCGATAACGGAAGAAATTCCGTCTTTTCTCTTAAACGAGCACGGTGACCCCCGTTTTTTTTTTTTTTTTTTTTTTTTTTTTTTTTTTTTTTTAGGTATTTGCTAAGAACAGTCTAATGAATAACATATTTGAAGAGGAAAAAAAGTTTGATAGTAGAACATAATTTTTTTTTGGAAAATAGTTTTCCAACTGGGTGTATTTTGGCCAAGGCGAGGACTTGTGTTAACCACGGAACTGTCCGAAAAAGTGCAATATTCCCGCAACCAGGCAATCAAAAACGGCTTAAATGAAGCAATACTGCTTATGTCAATAAATGAAGCTTTACTTTTAAGACAAAACTTTGTGCCTTTCAAGTAACCAAGATTTACTTCTGTATGAAGGTGATTCGAACTTTTAACGCGCAACCAGTAAAAATACCCCATTTTAAGAACCTGTTGACGCGTAAACAAGAACCGTGACCCCATTTTTTTATTGCATTTTTATTATGTTCATATCATGAATGTTCATTACGCCAAGTTTCAAAAAAAGTTTAATAGTAGAACAATTTCAAGGGAATTACCTTAAGCTGTTTAAAACTACCTTGATGCAAAATCTATTTATTTAGACCGACCAGTGGATTCCTATTACTGTGGTTACCGCTGTTAATCCGAACGCATCAGCGCATGCGTGATTATAAAGAGTGCCTTCAACAAAATTTACCAACCGATATTTTTTCCAGTTCGGTCGTCAGTAAAATTTCGAAACACGAATCAAATAAATTCTTTTTTTACGCAACGCACGTTAGACTGTTTCATCTCTATGAATCGAGGTGAAACGCGTTCGTAAAAAAGCAGACCCAGGAATCGGCAGGATGATGCTTTCGAGCAATTTTATGAAGCCATGATTACCAATGTCATGTCAGTGATTTCATTTTGATTAATTCGCTTTGGGCTCACAGCACAGGCTGAGTGTCAGCGGCTTTGCCGCGGGAGGACCAAACCTGGACCCGTATATGACGTCCTGTCCAAAAGTCTTTGATTGGCCGATTTCCCGCCGTAGTTGAAAAGTGTGAAGATTCGTTGAAGACGGTTTACCTATTCGTTGTTGCGATCTGTTAGAACTTAACCATAGTTTTTGAGGCAAGGGATCTGTAGTGTTTGTAAGGTACATTTCCGTGTATCATACATAATAAACTTAAGCGTGCAATGTATGTCGGGAAGTTGATTATTAAAGCAGCATGGCGGACATGTAGATTCGATTCGTGTTGTGTCCGGCTATTGGCAATAACCCAGTTCCATCGGCGGTGGAACGTGACAGGATCTTAATTCAGTAATTTAACAAACGGTAAGAAGTGGAATTTGAAGAAACTGAAGACGATGGAAACTCCATTAAGCGAAGACTGCTTGTGAAAAATCGATCGAGCGAGTCGCCTTGTCTTTCAGCGTCAAACTGCATACGGCATCGTGCAAAGAACGATTTCAGACACCAGGGCCGGGTTGTTCGAAAGCCGGTTAACGTTAACCCTGGGTTAAACGTTATCTGAAGAACTGTTTTTTCTTGTTTAAAAATGTTTTTCACCTCTAACGTTTGGTATAGTTTTGAGATTACTACAGCATATAACTGAAGGGCAAACAATATAAACAGAACACCTCACCAAAACGTTACGAAACTGAAATCAAAATTTTCGTTATCCCTGGGTTAGCTTAATCGGGCTTTGAACAACCCGGCCCAGGAGATGGATAGTCTTGTTATTTGGTCTACGCACCACGCTTTTATGACTTTGAACAACCTATAGGAGCAGAAATCATGACCGCTGAAAACGTTAGCCATGTCCAGGTAAGCTGTAGCCCAAAGTCAGTCATGAAAGCGAAATAAGCTTGATATTCTTGATGTCTTGATCTGCTTTCTACAGCATACACTCAAAATCATTAAACATTGTGTAAATTATAGACATGTTCAAATCATTTTTAGCAAAGGAGACTACATAGAGATGTGCTCTTAACATGCTAAAAGTACATTAATTTTATAGTTCATTTTATCCCAAACTGCCAAAGGATGTTGTCTTGTCAGGACAACCCGTGAAGAGAGATATCATATACACACTGTACAATGTAGCAACATACACAAATACATCCTCGGAGACCCAGGGGCAGTTAGTGGGGCGGGAAAAATACTTACAATGCAGCCATGCATAATAGTAATACCCCCTAATTCAGTAATAATAACACAATTTCACTCGTACTCTCTCACACATGATTGGCAGTCATGAATAGACCAACATACATGTATTTTACACAACTCTATGCATAGAAAATCATGTGTACTAAAGGCATTGTGGGCAAGTGTCAATTGACATCTCGATCAACAAACAATAAACAATCGATCAATTGGTCAACACTCAATCGACACTTCATTGACATCTTGATTGACACTTGATAAATGTTTGGTTGATAGTCAGCCAAGTGTCGACCGACTCATATGCATTGATGGAAAATTACTTGACTCTTGACCAAGATGTCAATTGAGTGTTAAGTGTCAACCAAAATGCCAATGGAGAGTCGTTCGAGGGTATCAGTCAAGGGTACCAATGGACTCCTGACTGCAAATGTGTTTAGTATACATGATCCTGCATGAGAACTATACATACAGGGTAAATCCATGGTTAAAAAAATTAAATCTGCTTTGGTCCAAGCCACCCACACCACCAGAGCTTATCTGGCCTGCTTTGCCAAATAGTCCATGTTACTATACATTGAACCCTCTACTGTAACTCTTTTCTGATTGGCCAAAAGCATACAGTGAATTTTTGAAATCAGTGCCTGTGAAGTCATAACTGCAGATTATACAATAATCATGTCAAGGACACTCAAGGTCATGGGTAATCATGTCAAGTTTACACGCTTTGTGTTGCTTCCCGTCAGCAAAGAAGCAAAAACATGACTTCCATTTTTTTTCGTTCATTGTATAATAAAGCAATTATTAGAATTGGTCTTTGTGATATCCAAAATAATCAAGGTCTTGGTAAGGGGGTTCAGCGTCAGGCTTCGGCTGTTAACCCTTACCCCAATCTAGATTATTCTGGATATTATAAATGAAAACCTCATCCAATAATTGTTTATTGTATTGTAAGTGTCTGCAACTGTGTATCCCTCCTGGGAGTGATAGCAATCCAGCCAGGGATTACCTCCCATCATTAAATCTGCCCGTACCCATGTATATTACAGTACATGACTAAGTTCAGAGGGCCAATAACAAATATCATCCAATCAGATTATTCCATTGCCATTCCAATATTCTCCATTCCAATATTCTCCATGAACGATAATGCACAAAGATTTTCTGATAGTTTCATGGCTTAATGTTCTGAATGTAAGAATTTTCAAAACAGTGAGCTTGGCCAGGTCTTGAACTTGTTCTACTCAATCTGGGCTGGTTTGTATAAAAGCCAGTTAATGCTAAACAAAGATTAAAAGTTAACTGAAGTGTTAAATAAATTTTTCTTATGTACAAATGTTTTTCACTGTTTATGTTTTGGGTACAAGTAGTTTCAGATTATGCAAACATAAAACTGAAGGACCAGCAATATGTTTATTCTGTGCCTGTGTCTTTTTATGTTCAAAACACATTAAATAGTCAGGGTGCAAAGAAAACAAATTTACAGACTAGGCCCCCAAAAGTTCATCTCATACAGTAATTATGCAATTTGAATTTCCCCTAATATTAATTATTTGTAAGAAACTTCACTTGCCTATTGGGTAAGTAACAGACCAAATCCATGAGCATGATTAGAAACTCCATCAGCCCTGAGCAGCAGAGCCCTTTCGTTGCACACTGTACAATGAATGTGTATGTTGTTGTGTCATTTGTACATGTGCATGTAGCTTTAATACTATTTGCCCTAGTTAAATCTTCAGGTTTCAGGCACTTGTACTGACATAGCTGACATTCTTACTGGGTGAAACTACATACTTTATTTAGAGTTCTTTGCACTGTAGTGCAGTTATGACCTTGAGGTTAGTGAAATGCTTGCTGTTTAAGCAATGAAAATGCTCCTTTAGTGCAACTACATTGTATCTTCCCATCAGTGTTCCAGATAAGAGACGAGTCTCGAGTCAAAAACCCGACAGCAACTGCTACCTTACCTGACACTGACGAGAGGAAAAATCATTTTGTTTACTTTTGCTATGAATTTTCTGTACCAGAAAGCATTCTGGGGTGTCAAATATCAAACATTTTTAGACTCCCGAAAGTCAATCCTTTATCTGTTTGCTCAGCAACCCCCTACCCCCAACTTATCCCCTTAGCTTTACGTAGTGCTGCAGCTGCGGTTAAGTGTAGCTAGGTAGACCTACTTTGTGCAACCCCCCTGGAAATTACATGACCCCTTGCCAAAATAAAATTAACTGGAACACTGTCCCATGTATTTGTTATTTGACTCATGACTCCAGTTGCATCTACATGTACCGATGTAAGGATGAACATGTCAAAACCTGGGTATCAAACGTTGCAAAATTTCTCCACAAGTCCTCCAGAAATACAACAGTGGTACCATTTTATTGAGCTGATAATTTGTTGTCCAAAAATACATAGGGTTGTATGGTAAAAACTTCAAAGAACAGTTAAGAGTTTCCTTGTCTTAGAGCTCCTGGTTTGGATTTGACCATCCTCGGAGACCCAGGGGCAGCTAGTTGGGTCATGAGAAAGTCGAAGCGGCCAAGTTTACAAGAACTAAAGAGGAGCCCCTGGGATTCTACTCTTAACCGACCAGTTCCGAAACCAATTGAAATCCTCGTCTACGATTGGGCACAAAAATATTTTTGTGCCCAATCAGAGCGCAGCTCTTTTCGTGTTACTTTCGTGGCTTCTTATTCGAAGGTGTTCACCGACAAACTGTTTGATCGCCTGTTCGCCATTTTTGTCCGCCTCGTGCAGGAGAGTTTCCCTCGATCTAGAAGTGCCACTGAAAGGAGAACCATGAAACCGAAAAAAAATCTCCAAATTTAGGATGTTTGTAAACCGACCTGAAAAGTCAACTACCGAGAAAGTCAG